>FR989938.1:10401548-10526808 GCA_905404155.3 Plebejus argus | reverse complement strand
AAATATTCATAATTCATAATTCATAATCATTTATTTGCCTCGAATGTAGGTTACAAAAGTTCTTACATTATAAAATGGTACAAACATTCTGCTATACATAGCGTGCAAATATTATAATATAGAACATGCATAGAATATTAATTAATATGTTATATATTTTATAAACAAATGTCAAAAAATAATTAAGTATACCATATGAAACAATTAATAACTTCTTAATCACACTTAACTCTACAATCTCAGCTTAATAATAATATTAACCGTGATTTGTCGACGTTTGACATTCAGCGACCAAATTACGTAGGTCCACCATAAGCCTACGAATCAACATCTTCGATAGTACATAATAGTTAGACACAGAAGAAAGAGATTGTAGCCACACATTAATTTTTTTGAGGGGAAAGTTAGATGCACATTCAAAGTTAAGTAGGAGCTGATGGTGATCATCATAATCATTGTATAATCCAAGTATAATCATATTGTCAATCAAAAATAAGAACGTGTCCGTCGGAAAACCCATGAGGCATAAAAATAACGCACGATTTACGTATTAAAGACAATTAGAATTTAAACAAACATTTATTATTAGTCGTTATGTAAACTCTGGCTGGTCAGGCAAGGACAGGTAAGGAAGAACATCTTCGGTCCGAACCACGAAGTGAGTTGTAAAATATAATATTTCAGAAAATTGTAATAAATTTTATAACTTTTCTAGTCATTTTAACCATGTAGTCTGCGTACTGCCTAAATGCTGTTAGGTTTTTTATAGTAGAAACTAGAGCAGTAGTTCTTAACCTTTTAGTCATGTGGGACCATCTTACCAAATGTTTGTCGTGCCGTGAACCACCCACTTGGTTTACCTAAATTAAGGGTTGTTTGATAAAGAAAACATGCACAACTTTATAATTATTAGCTCTCATTTTTTCATTTGGCCAAAATCTAAAAGTTACAGATTTTAATTTAAGAGATTTTTGTGACTGCATCTTACTAACTTCTGAATAAGTACACATATTATTAGGTTGGCTTTGCGGACCACTTGGAATGCCTTCAGGGACCACCAGTGGTCTGCGGACCACCGGTTAAGAAGCACTGGACTGGAGAGTATGCTTGTGAGTTCTCTACTAAGTACATATAAAAACTTTGAAAACAATGAAACTATCAAAATCTCGAATCTCGATTTAGCATATTAAAAAAAATTATGTCCTTGCTCAATGCATGTCAATGAACAACTGAACTTGATGTACAAGGACAGCAAAAACACGGCCAAGGGCAGCCTCGTATAACTATTTTATTTCTAGTTAAGTTATAATAATAATGTTTGGTGCCTGTTTCACCACTTCCTGATAAAGTGCCGGATAGGCTTTCCACAACTTATATGACAGATTCTCCATACTCTATCTGTCAAGCTAAGTGGTGGATAGTCTATCCGGCAGTTATCAGGAAGTGATGAAACAGGCCCGTGTGTGTAAATGAGCTGGACCGATGTAATCTGAATGATTTTAGGTTGCAGGAACGACAATAGTCCTTATTTTCGTGTTCTGAGAGTCATATCGCTTTGACTGTTGACCTAACTATTTTTTCAGTCGGGCAATATCACTCATGTTCGTTGGACGTATTTCGTTTCCCATTTTCAGTATGTGTCAAGGTGTTGGAGTGAAAATGCCTTAAATTTGAACCTTAACTTAAGGTGCATATTTTGCAAAAAAAATCGGTAAGTAAAAGTAATTTATTTAATGTCATACCTAATCATAAATTATAATATTATAAATTATAATCAGCTGGTGCATACTATATTTTAGAATGAATATAAAATTGTTGATAGTGTAACTGAAATAGGACTAAGTACATATTTGATATTATAGTTATTTTAGATATTTTCAATTTTTAACTGAAACATCACTCTCTATCTCGTTTCTATCTCGTCTAAAATTATTCTGCTTATTCTAATTTTAATACTTGGACCGACCTATGAATTCTATACAAGAGCGTACCGTAGAGTAGACATTATAGAGACTAAGGAGTAAGGGTATAATATGATCCAGGAAGAAAGATCTTTTCGAGACATATTATCATTGCGAATAAACATAAAACAAGGTCTGTTGTGTCATAAAATTTATAATTAATTGTTATTATAATATGCAATGCAAATTATTTTGCCCTTGCCGCCGAGTTTCGTAGAGATAACACAAAAATTGTTATCCAACTATGTACCATCGAGGAAATTGATTCCCAGGCAGTTGACGGACCTACGTCGTTTGGTCGGCTTATGTCAATTCAATGTTAGCTGTGATCTGTCGGCTGGGTTTGACATAACGCGACCAAACTACTTAGGTCCGCCATCTGCCTAGGAATCAACTTCTCTGATAGTACATATTGTGCTGAGAGCTGTTAAACATTTTTGTATCATCCCACAAAAAATTAAGTACTTATATTGAATTATGAATGCAGTCATGTTCTTTAGATATTTTAGAACAGGACTGCATTCGTAACTCAAATTTTTTTGTGTTAATACACAAATTTTTCACAGCGACCAGCTCAGATCATTTTAGGTTGAATATCCATACCTACTTAATATAATAAATGCGAAAGTGTATCAGCTGTCTGTCTGTCTGTTACCTCTTCACGCCCAAACCACTGAAGCAATTTTGCTGAAATTCATTGAAAGGTCATCGGATATATTTTATCCCTGAAAAATGTAGCGTTCTGGAGAACACGCGCGCTACACGTCGCGCTGAATCTGCGGGTTTTCTCAAATGCTACAGCAGAAAACCATAGAATTATAACCAGAACCATAGATGATAGAATTATATTGCAGAAAACGCGCAGAACACGCGCACCTCTGAATTCGCTTTTATACAGATCACAAGGAAAGATGAATAGAGTCGCTGGGGACATCTAATATTAACCAAAATTATTTTTTTTTGACTTCCATACGAAAATATTTATAAAGTAGTCTACAATCGAAATCTCTATGCGGGAGGTGCGAGTATTGCAAAATATTAAAACTTTAATAATTTTAATATTATAACAAAAAATAAAGATTAAAAAACTAAAACCCGACTACTAAAACACGCTTTAAAAAGTACGAAACAAGAAAATAGTAATGGAAGTTTAAAGGCTAGCCGTGGTAGTGTGCCCTTTTTAACCCCCGACCAAAAAGAGGGGTGTTATAAGTTTGACGTGTCTGTCTGTCTGTCTGTCTGTCTGTCTGTCTGTCTGTCCGTCTGTCTGTCTGTGGCATCGTAGCATCCAAACGGGTGGACCGATTTTGATCTAGTTTTTTTTGTTTGAAAGCTGACATGACGGAGAGTGTTCTTAGCTATAGTTCATCATCATCATGCTCATTGCTGAAATATCACGGTATATCTGGTTCGTGATAGGACGATTAGCAACTTGCAGTCGTTTGATGGGTTTTATATTTTGCATCCTGGTTCGTGACACCTACACATTATTGGAAAGTTGACCTGGTGGTGCAGCATCACCGGTAATCAATAGGATACCCAACTCCTCACCAACTTAGAGCAGAGGTTTCGTGTTTGGGCTCATTTTAATTGCGACAACCAGTAAGACATAGATAAACAATAAATATTTGCATGCTGCTGCTCCAGCATCACCTGGATTCTATAGGAGCCAAGCTCCGTATGAACCTAAAGTGGAGGTTTCATGTTTGGGCTCATATTGACGGCCTCATCCAAGAGGACATATTTTATAGATGGTATTCATTGGGATATGATCCAGTTGATAGGAATTATTCTGCACAAGTTTAAAAAGCATAAAATAAAATTAAATTAAGAAATTTAAAAAAACCCCTGCCAAAAAACTTTAAAAAGTAATGAAATAACATTTACTGACTTTAAGTTTAAATCATTCCTAAGAGTAAAGTAATATTTTAGTCCATAATTGTTGTCAAGGTGTGTCGGGGGACCGCTAATGTAGATGTTTGATTTCACATAACAATATAAATTAAGGGTCTGTTCACAGCGACCCGAATCGAGAGAATCAGCGACTATTATGGTGATACAAAATGCAAAAGTCGCTGTTGTGGTAGTTTACTTAGCGGTCCCCCGACACACCTTGACAACAATTATGGACTAAAATATTACTTTACTCTTAGGAATGATTTAAACTTAAAGTCAGTAAATGTTATTTCATTACTTTTTAAAGTTTTTTGGCGGGGGTTTTTTTAAATTTCTTAATTTAATAATTTTATTATTATCAACTGTATTGCTACAGTAGGTGGCATACGACCACGGCTATCCTATAAACTTCCATTACTATTTTCTTGTTTCGTACTTTTTAAAGCGTGTTTTAGTTTTTTAAACTTTATTTTTATTTCAATTTTTTGGGGCTGCGATTCGCTTGATATATTTTTTAATCATTACAATTCCTCAAATGATCGAGGATAATAATTATTATTTATTGTTTCATATTGTATTGAACTGATTTTATGAAATCTTGCAATTATCAGGTGATTGCAGGCAAACCCGTAAGAAATAGCTAATAATGCTTACATATTTGAAATGTGCAAACAAAGTTCTTTCATTTGATACCCCACACGACACCGTCAGGAAAAAAAATTTTTGGTCTTTCCTTTATGTCCCCTAGATGGCACTAAGATCAATTTAACGTAACGTCATGTAGCCTATAACCAGCGGACGATCAAGAGGCTTCCAATGACACCTCATTTGTCCAAATCGGATTAATAGTAGTTTTAAAGTTACGAGAGAACAGATGAACTTACATACATACATACATACAGGTCAAAATCATAACCCTCCTTTTTGCTTCGCCGTAGTCGGGTAAAATAGTTCTTTTGGGAGCCCTTATAACAAAAACAATTTCACGAAAACAAAGGAGCGCGGGCGTGGCGACGAACATCTAAGATAATGTTATATTATGTAGTTATTTACGGTTCCTACATTTCAATTTTCTATAAAAAACATAAACTTTCTTCGTGAACTATAATAGTGACCAATCCCCAGTGGACTGTCTGGGCGTTTTAGCACTTTTACCTAATTAACTAATTACTATTTTACCTTCGACCTCATTAGTCATTTCTATGAAAAAAAGGGTGGAAAAATACCAGTTTCCCGCGACTCGGCAACCTGATCCGACCTTCAAGTTCGAACATCAGTGAACACGATACCTAATATTATATATTCTGTGACGATACATAATATTATTATGTCTAGGATGTACCATCCAGGAAATTGATTCCTAGGCAGTTGACAGATCAACGTCATTTACCTAATCGGTTCATGTCAATTCGTTAAAGGCCGTCACAGACTTAGCTATAATATATATAAATATACCGTACTAAACACACTGAGACCAGAAATATATATTATAGCTAAGTGTGTGGTCACGCGAAAATTGTATAGAAAATATATATTAATATGCCTAGCTATAAATATATTATTATATATTATAGCTAGGTCTGTGACGGCCTTAATTATTGTGATATCTGTCGCATGTCGGCTGGGTTTGACATACGCGACCAAACTATGTAGGTCCCCCATCTGCCTAGGAATCAAGTTCTCTGATAGTACCTAAGTGCGAGGCCTATTGCAATCCATACCTATACTAATGTTATAAATGCGAAAGTGTGTCTGTCTGTCTGTCTGTTACTTCTTCACAGTTAAACCGCTGAACCGATTTTGATGAAATTTGGTATGGAGATAGTTTGAGACCCAGGAATGGATACTCTTTATCGCGGAAAAATCTACAGTTACCGCGCGATTACCGAATGTCCGCGCAATGGAATTTCGGGCGTTACCTAGTACAAAATATTTGTTTAATTGCACGCACCTACTTAGGTATGTTCTATACATATAGCAATTTTCATACGATTGGGTTACAGATAGATTATCACGTCATGTGCGCGTGACGCTTTAATAAAGAGGTGTAGCCTGTAGGTTTGACAGTAGTTGACTGACCTCCGAATAGAGTGTGATAACTGATAAGTGATAACTGATAATATACCCCATACCCCATACCCATACCCCACCGATAAACCGTATATTATACAGTATATAATATGCTTATTTTCCTCTATGGTATAACTCACAACTTCATTCCTATCGGAATAAGTTTAACATTTTCAAGCACAATCTAAATCTCTACCGTACCTACTACCTACCGACCGTAAAAATAATCCCTTCCTATGGTGATTGGTGGTGAAGCATTCAGTAAATACCCTGATTACGTCACTGCTGCACATGAAAGTAAATTTGAACATCAATGTTAATTTGACGATGTAGAGAACAGCGAAACAATATGGCGTAATAAGATCCATAGAATAATAAATCTTATTGACTTGTACACTAAAGTCAATATGTCCTAAGACCTAAACCTTAGTTTCTTGTCCATCTCATTTAGCAACTCTACAATAGTTGAGATCAAGATGCAATCTAACAAGTAACAACTGTTATAAGTGCTTCAAATGCAAATGTTACGAAAACGTTCACAAGGATGTCCCAGTCACGCTCGACTTGAAATACGATTCGAATCAAAACTGTTTACAAATTCATTGCAAACATCAATGGAATGTATGAAGTTTTCATGACAGACTGTAGTGTGTGGATTGGTGTGTAAAACAAAGCATATTGAATAGAACATTTATACTCATTTGATTTATAAAGATTCAGTGTAAGTACTTATGTATAGATTGTACAATAATAATTATTATAGTCTATTATAAGTTTACGGTAGGTCGAACTGAAAATATTTATGTGACTATACTTAATTTTTTATTATTATTTTCATTAGTCTCTAGCGAATAAACCGTGCGCGAAATTATCAAAATTAGTGTACCCACGATTACTGGCGTTATCAGTCGATTCGGTTGCTCATTTCCCGGACTTCCTTCGAAACTGGCGCCTCCGTGGTCTAGTGGTATAGAGTGCGGCTCTAGACTCGGAGGTCGTGAGTTCGATTCCCGCGTTGGAAACATGTTATTTCCAAGTTTGGTTAGGATAATGCAGGCTGATCACCTGATTGTCTGACAAGTAAGATGATCCTGGATGCGTCGGATGGACATGTAAAAAGTCGGTCCTGCGCCTGATCTCTCGCCGGTCGTGTCGGTCTGCCGTGAGCCGTCCCACTGGGTTATGAAAGTAAAGGAATAGCGAGTGCTTTTGTGTACTGCGTACTCCTGCGTAGCTGGCCTGGTTTCAATGAAACCGGCCACTGTCACCGAAAACGGTGTGGGAGCTATTATTCCTTCGAAACAAAATTTTCAGGAATCTACGTGACTGCAGATACCGGTATTTTATTTTATTTTATTTTATTTACTACCGGCTTACTCATACTATGCCAGAGGCACGTACAAGTTCTCTTGAAAAGTAGACTTTCAAAACAATAGGTACTGTAGACTTTTAGAAACAAAAAAATTAATACTTACCTAAGTAGGTACTTAAAAAAAATAGCGAGCGATAGAGGCATATCGGTCGTCCGTGACTTGTGAGTGCGGACATTAAAAATAGCTTGTTATTTATTTAACCCATTAACCCCGAACGGCCTAAGTGGGCCGTGCCAACAATTAGATAGATAGACAATAGATTTCCAAGAACTCCACGATCGACGGATTAAAGTAGCGCCTAAACTTCAGATCCAATGATCAAAATGTCAACTGATTAACGTGATTTGTTACAATTATTTTTTAACCTCTTGATTATTTTCAGGACATGTTATCGAAGAATCTGACAAAAGGCAAGTCGGCAAAGATTCTACTGTTGGTGGTACCATGGGTAATTATAACCATGTACTACTATAACAGCACTAACATACTATTCGGGAACACTACAGAAGCTCCTGTGACCGACCAGTATTTATATTATAATGATAGCGGTAAGCATAAGTTTTGGCACCAAAATCTTCTACTTATCTTATAAGTTATAATATAAGCTATAACTTATAAGCATTTTTAGCTTTTTAATTCATAAAAAGTTTGAAACAATCGCACATTTATCAGCAAGCACGCGCCGTACACGCCACATTTCGTGAACTACATACCGGAGTAGTAGTAAAGTTACCCCATGAAAGAATCAAGGTCTGTTCCAACTGGATTTCAGGCCATAAAAGCATCATTACTACCTATTACTGCGAATACCGCAATAATTATAAACTTATTTGATTTTCTTGAAATTTCAGAGAATGACTACTACTTAATCAACACCCCGGGATGCCAAATTCCCAACTACATGAAAACCATAAGCATCCCAGAGGCTAAAAACAAACATAAAAACTGCGGGCATAGAGCAGTTTTTATCGAAAAGATTTCCGATGAAACCATACAATTTCGAATTGACGAAAAAGTATTAAATACATACAAACATAAAAAAAAATCTCCACACAAATGTTGCTATGCATTTGGACTCCCATATCGAAGTAAAAATGGAGAAAACGACTTTACAAAATTAAGGTAAATCTATAAAAATCTATGTATATATATTTTTAGGGTTCCGTAGCCAAAATGGCAAAAAAGGAACCCTTATAGATTCGTCATGTCTGTCTGTCTGTCTGTCTGTCTGTCTGTCTGTCTGTCTGTCTGTCCGTCCGTATGTCACAGCCACTTTTCTCCGAAACTATTAGAGCTATACTATTGAAACTTGGTAAGTAGATGTAGTCTGTGAACCGCATTAAGATTTTGATGCAAAAATGGAAAAAGTATTAAAAATTTTAGGGGTCCCCATAGTACAACTGAAACAAAAAAATTTTTTTTTCATCTAACCTATGCGTGTGTGGTATCTATGGATAGGTCTCTAAAAATCATATTGAGGTTTCTCATATCATGTTTTTCTAACCTGAATAGTTTGCGAGAGAGACTCTTCCAAAGTGGAAAAATGTGTGTCCCCCCCTCTAATTTCTAAAGTAGAGGCATGATAATTCTAAAAAAAATATATGATGTATATTACTATAAAAACTACCAACGAAAATTGGTTTGAACGAGATCTAGCCAGTAGTTTTTTTTTATACGTCATAAATAGTAAAACTTAATGAAACAAAAAAAAATTTTTTTCATCTAACCTATGCGTGTGTGGTATCTATGGATAGGTCTCCAAAAATCATATTGAGGTTTCTCATATCATTTTTTTCTAAGCTGAATAGTTTGCGAGAGAGACTCTTCCAAAGTGGAAAAATGTGTGTCCCCCCCCCTCTAATTTCTAAAGTAGAGGCATGATAATTCTAAAAAAAATATATGATGTATATTACTATAAAAACTACCAACGAAAATTGGTTTGAACGAGATCTAGCCAGTAGTTTTTTTTATACGTCATAAATAGTAAACCTTAATCTAAATTTCATTAAATCGACTGAAATATAAAAATAAATCAAAAATAATATAATTTCATAAAAATTAACCTTATTGCTGCTGCGGAACCCTCCATGGGCGAGTCCAACTCGCACTTGGCCGCTTTTTTGATTATTTTCAACAAAAGTTGATTTGTTCCACATAGTTAAAGTTCCAAGAAGTTAAGAAATCAACGATGCTGTTAAATAGATACAGTCCTGTCAAAACCTCAAAACTATGAATGTAACTTTTTAATGACGCGAATCGCTGTGGAGATGCATCGCAATAATTTATTGGTTGATAAGAAATGTGCTTGTCTTTTCAGATACACAACTTGTCAATATTTTAACAATGGAACCAAATCGTCATTACAAGAAGAAATAATAACGGTCACTTGTGTCCAAACAATCGGGAAAAAGAGCACAAAGATTTATGAGGACTCATACATGTTCGTCAAAAAGGACCAAGAAGAAATAACAGATAACAAACGATGGAATATTCTGATCATAGGAATGGACACGATGTCTAGAGCAAGAGTGTACAGCAGTATGCCAAAAACTGTACGATATTTTAATGAACACAAGTGGCTCGATTATAGAGGATATCATAAGGTACGTAATCAAAGTTTTTTTCTATTCTGATCTTCTCTTCTGTTGATTCTTCTATTCTGTTCTGGTTTGTGCAGTGGCCTTATAGTGCCTACAAACGTGTACTGTTGTAGGGAAAAATTCTGAAGAAAATTATATCTTTCTTCCACACTCTGCAGGATTCCAGAGTGTTCCTTGAAATTATAATCAAAACACTAATCATAACACAATCTTTTCAGGTCAGCTACAACACCTTTCCGAACATCGTGTCGCTTCTGACGGGTATGACTGATGTGACATTCCAAAGGTCTTGCTACCAGGGGATGGACGGGTGCAACAAGTTTCTCATATGGTCTGAATTACAACAGCTGGGATACAAAACTGCGTACGGCGAAGACTTTATCCATCTACCCGACACATTCTCGAGATACGACGGTTTTAAGAACAAGCCCACAAACCACTACATGCGGCCGCTGTTTCTTACCGGAGAAACCACAACCGGAAACACGGAGTGCACACACAAACTGACATCCGTTAAGCACATACTGAACTACGCTCTGGACTTAAGCAGCACCTATAGAAACGGGAGCTACTTCGGATTCTTCTGGTTCAACTCCTATAGTCACAACATCAACAACAATCCTAAATTTCTAGAGGAGGACTTGATAGATTTCTTCAAAAGCCTAAATATTACCGGTGCGATGGAAGACACCTTCGTACTTTTCATGAGCGACCACGGTTTAAGGAACGGACAAGTGAGAGTACACTACGAATCTTACTATGATGAAAGGTTACCGATGCTATTCTTATGGGTGCCCGAGCCATTCAGACGATTGCATCACGAGGAGTACGAGAATTTGCAGATGAATCAGTTCCGGTTGGTGACGCCTTTCGATATACACCTCACCGTGTGGGAAATACACAGAATAACGAATGATTCTGCGTCGTTTAAAACTTTGAAAGCCTGTCCTCGATGCAGAAGCCTAACTAAAGTCATATCGCCGCAAAGAAAATGCATCGACGCCGGGGTGAGCGAGAAATGGTGTAGTTGCCATCACATGACGAAAGCCAACCAAAGTAAGGATACTGTTAAACAAAGCGTAGCAATGGTCGCGGAGTACTTGGGTAACCGGTCTCAAACAGTAAAGACTGTAAAATGTACCAAATGCGAAAAACTTAAGCTGAAGAATGTGCACAGAGTTCACACGTATGACGATAACGATAAGACCTATTATGTTGTGGCTGTGAATATGTTAGGCGATGTTGGATTCGAAACCACTGTCGTCGAAGACAACGGCACCTTATCCATACTTCAACCCACCTACTCGATTACCGCTTACAACACCAGAAGTACTTGTACGGCTACACGCAACAACAAAGAGTATTGTATCTGTACGAAACTACCGCATTGTCACAAACCAAATAGATGACCGCAATCAAGTGAAGTTTTGTTTTAATAACCCTCTAACAGAGAGACAAAACTAATCAAATACAAATACAAATACAAATACAAATACTTTATTTAACGTAGATAAGAATTTACAATTTTCAAGAGTGATGGTCCCCCAAACTAGGCGATAAAATACTACGCCGCGCTGCAGTGAAGAGATGCGATAAAATTCTTCGAATGAGTCAAGCTGCATAGAATGTAAAGTGTCGCGTCGTTCCACTGCAGCGTAGTGTCGCCTAGTGCAGTCTAGCCTTAAATAGCCATCTAATCACTGATTAAACAATTGGTGCGTGCACACCCGCCCCGCTTTTTCCTCGTTCCACTCAGGAGATCTAAAATTCGACTACTACGAATTACCATTATGGTGAACTTGGGGAAGACAGGTATACTTTATTTGAAGTTGGCTTTTAGCTGCCCCTATTTCTTTCTAGAAAGACGGTGTTCACAGCTGTAGATGACAAAGTAATATTTTATAAACCTAATACAGACGTTAGATGTCCCCACGTATTAATTGTGTGGCAAATATAGTTGATATTTCAAAGAAACATCTTGTAGAATGTAGACGGACTTTCCTAGTATTTGGGGCAAGTCCGACTAAAGCTTTGTCCACATTATGCCTTTTTCTGTTCGTCAAGGGCATGCGTTATAGCGCAGTCAACAGCGAACGCGAGGCATGCCCGTGACGCGCGTTGAAATTGTAGCGCTCGCTATGACACTTTTCTTTCAACGCGGGTGGATTTTGACGCATTCAATTATTGAATAATATGCCAAACGAAAGTTGAATAAAAAGAAGATGACGAAAATTGAAGATAGAATTGCATAATGTGGACATAGCTTAAAGGCGATTTTCGACATAGGGTGTACACACTAAACAGACTAAAAACCAGATAGTGACATATTCTGTAAGTATTAATAGGAGGTATTAAAAATACACTAAGTACATACTGTTTTAATATTAAAGCCTCATTTAGTTTGTATTGAGTAAAAAAATAATTGAGGCAAGGCAAGCATGTCTTTGGGTTGTGACTTGTGCCTGAGATTTTTGTAACAGGTAGTTAGTAACGACATGCCTGTTTCTTAGGTCAAACTAACTCTGCAATACTGTTTTACTCACTGAGCCTTATGAAACTAGTCGTTTATATGTGGATGTTATTGCCGCTAGATGAACTTACCCCTCACTCCCCAGACGGACTTCTCCAAGTTGTCATCATTTAAAAAAACAAACAAAATAATCATGTTATATTTTTAATGCAACCAGAATAGACTATTCCATGTACTTAATAATATTATTTTAGTGGGGTGTGTATCTTTTTAAATAACATATCAACGTTATCTATTAAAATGCACTTTTGCTGGCAAATTTTTCTCCATTCCATCGTTTACATTTCAAAAATTTATGGTTTTGGTCCAAAATCAAAATACAAATTTTACATTAGTGTAAAAATTACTTACTGGCAAAATCCATGCTAATGTTATAAATGCGAAAGTGTGTCTGACTGTCTGACGTCTGTCTGTTACCTCTTCACGCCCAAACCGCTGAACCGATTTTGCTGAAATTTGGCATGGAGATACTATGAGTCCCGGGAATGGACATAGGATACTTTTTGTCCCGGGAAAATGTACGGTCTCCGCGCGATAAACCCGTTTTTGCGCAACGGAGTTGCGGGCGTCATCTAGTATTATTACGTATATTTAAAGGTTACAGGTTAATAAGTTCAAATTTTGTTAATTAATTCATAAAGTAATTACTAATTAGTAACATCAAGCTAAAATAATATAGAAATACTTACTATCTAAGTAGAAATATAATTTTTGATTTCCAATTGTTTAATGCAAAAATATTTTTAGCATAGATTAATTAATATTTTTTTAGGGTCGAGAAACGAGATTCTTTATTTAATAGGTACTTCATTATTTTTTACCTTATTTTGTACCTCATTATAATTATTTATTTGCAAATCTAATAACTAGAATAAGTTAGGGCTTATTGCGTCTCTAGATAAAATTAAACTATGGTCAACTGAACACGATTCTAAATGCTTAGCACACATAGTGGCTTAACCTAAATTGATTTAAAATTAACTACAACAAAATTATTAAGAGTTGTATTTGAATACACACTAAAATTTAAACTTAAAAATTATTTAAATTCATTCCATTTTCACTTAAAATATTGCACACAACCATTATTAAGTATAAGATTAGTTATTAACTTATTAGTTATTACTATCTACTACTTCCAACATTGTGCTAGAATTATAAGCATTATTATTTTTTTATTAGTTACCTAAATACTTTTCAAAGTAAAAATATTTGAACTATATGTTTTGTAGCAGTGTAGTAAAAATGATTTAATATTAAAATATGATACTTTGTTATATTTGAAAAGCTTTACCAAAGTGGTAAAATATTTGAGTTCATTTTAATACTATTTAAACTTAAATACTGGCAAAGTCAATAATAAAATAAATAACTAATCTTTAGATTATAGCTATGAAACCACATTCTAAAAACAAATTTAAAAACTATCCACAAAAACATAAAAATACTTACATAAATACTGTTTCTGTAGTTTTTTTCAAAGTATTTCAATAAGCTTGATATTTTGAATGAAAAATATTGTTACTGGAAGGAAATTTTGTCTCTATCACGCTAGAGTGCTTTTAGTTATTAGAGGAGAACTAGGAACGCTTGGGTATATAATGAAGAGCGAGAGCTGGAAAGCTGCTAAAGTACCACCGATGAAGTTTGGAGCCTGAAAACGAAAATTTTATATTTTTAAAATGATTAATTTTATTTTCACAAATTGAATTCAGTTAGGGCTTTGATTGTTATGATAAAGATCATATTTTCATTGAGGTTGTTATAGTTTGTTGCAAATGCTAATGTCACATATTGAAGCCCTGAGGGTGGAGACTGCCTAATAGTATAATTATGCAGATTTATAAATGCCAAATTGCTAACTTCTGCAGAACAAAATTGTATGTAGGGTAAGACATAAAATGGATATTTCTACTTGCATTACTGTAGCTCTACCATGAGTTTAAAGCTAGATTTTATCGATACTCAATACCGACTACGTAAATTTTTGGTATGGCAAATTTTACAGCGCCTCTTAGCGGTCTTGCGGAACTAAAATCGCCACACTAAATATTTATGTAGTCGGTATCGAGTATCGATAAATACTATAGCTTGAAACTCATGGTTCCAATGTTATCAATCTGGTATTATTAAAAAAACTAATTACCCATAGAAACACATCCTCTTCAAGTAGTCCGTACAAAAACCATAGACTTGATACAATAAAAGTCATCAAGATCAATGGGAATGGAAGACAATCTGTGCTTTTTCTTCTGATCACATAAAATAGTTTACTTAGTGGTGACGCTATTGTTATCAGTGTTAGAGAGCATGCCATTGTTCCTGAAACATTTTTAATGTGTTTAAAAATAGTATTAAGAAAAAAAAATTAGGGTAAAGCAAGAAAGAGATCTGCATAATCTATTTTGTGATAAATGACAGTATATTCTAATCTATCTTTGTCTGATACATTGAAAAAGAAACCTGACAGACAATAACAGCCACATGTGTATGTAAAGTACCATTGTAAAGAACTCTCACCTAATATGTTAGTTAAAAGATATTTATCCTCTTCAACAGAGTTATAGAATATCACGAATATGTACATCACAAGAACCGCAAGGAATTGCTTTAAGACACTTGACTTCTTTATGGTAAATAAATAGAATATTATTGTATAGAAAAACATAAGTGTTACTCCTATGGTATTCACCATTATAATTTTATTATTATGTTTGGCTAATCCATAAAGTAGCCAGATTCCTGCCCTGAAAAGAATTGAGATATAATTTATATTTTATTGTACAATTTAATTAATTTAATACCAACAGTAAATGTAATTAAAAGATAAAAAACAGCCCTGATCATGTTAGGGGCCTCATTAATAAAAAAAAAATTAAAAAAAAAGACCAACAGCAAAATAATTGTACTGCAGTGCAGACTTGTAGGATGGTTAAATGAAACACAGAATTACGTATCACTCAACACCACCCGCTCGACTGGCTTGTCCATGATATAAGAAACGAATGTCGAGTGACAATCCCTTATATTATATCAGTGGTAGGGCCACAGCTAGGGGGCTTGTCTGACTTTATAGTTTATTTATAACTACCTACACTACAATAATGATTGAGCCATTCTTTTTACCTAGTTTAAACACATAATTTAAAATCTTTTAACTCACAAACTACATAGGGATACTAACATATTTTTAACTGTTAGCAATCGAACAGCGCCCACACGCAAGCACGTGTACAATCGATAAAATACATTTTTACATTTTTATGAATAACTTTTGATCCTAAATTGTGGCACGAGGAGGATTTTCTCACCCAAAACATCCTCTCTCAATTCATGTGACCACCAAAAAATTGGGGTAGGTTTGGAAAGCTTAGCCAGTTTATAAGGAAATTTACTTACGAAATAAAACCGCAAATAAATGGAAGCGGTGAAGCCTCAGCGGTTGTTTTATTGACAACATATTGCTTGCAAACCAAGCTGCAATGAAACGAAAGTTATTATTTAAGACGTCTCTCACACTGTTTTACATAAAATTGTTTATAAATGGTATAAAAATTCATACATGCCGGATAAAAACTGCAAAATAGTAGTAAGAACAGCTAAACTGGCTACAAACTCTTTTATTTCTACTAATTCCATAGTGCTTGGTGTTAAATAATACATAAACTATACTCTACTACTAATCTAATATTAGTTTCCATAAACCAATGCATAATTTCATTTTGCATTAATTAGTGTATTTTAGGACTAATTAATTATTTAGTGTATTGGACATCGCGCAAAATTCCAAAACAATGTCGAATGTCAATGTGTCATATCCAAATCACATATGTGACATATGTCAGAGCACAGATTAAGTATACATAGATGGATTCTTAGCTCGCCAGCGCGTGGCCATTTTATGCTTGTGTGCAATTGCTGTAGTGTGCGTGTAGGGATGGCGTATATCGATAAAAATATAAAATTAGACTACAGCTATCGACCAAGTCGACCATAATTTTATGTTATAGATTTTTATTAAACGACATCAAAAAAGGAGGTTATCAATTCGACCTGCATGTTCAATTTAGGATATATTATGCTCATTAAATTAGAAGTCGCTTTCAATTTGGTGAAAAGGTATTTTTTATCTATTTATTAAGTGTATGAAAATACTTAAATACAGGGTGCAATTAAACCTTCCTGCCAAATTTTGATATATTGATCCTTGTTCAAAATAAAAATACACGTATTTTTCTTTTAATATAGTCACTCAGTACTAAAATGTTGAGAAATAGCTTCCGAAAGTTATCCTAAAAAACACAATTAAAATGGACACTACGCGTCGCCGGCGGGTGAGTGCGCGCGCGCCTCCCCCCCACGTCACCCCCGCTCATTCCCACCGCCACGAGTAACCGTTCTGCATCGATTTTAAATGGGATAAAATATGTCATTAAAAAAATAACACCCAATTTTTTTTTGCTAAATGACCTCTCCTAATGATACCTAAGCCCTGGAAAAAAATTGGCAGGATGGTTTAATTGCACCCTGTATAAACAAAATATTTAAGTATATAATTACACAAATAGTTAAAAATATACATAATATGTATACTCCATAAGCCACGAAAGCTTGTCCGGAGTGTAATAGCTAATATCAATAAAATCAACAGTTTTTATAAAACACAACAGAAGAACAAAATATATTATACTTTATTAAAATTAATTACTATTTACTATTAAGCAACTATTTTGTAGAATAACAATTATTATTATCAAAGAAATATAAGAATGAATCTCAGTCCTACTTATTTTAAGTAATTCCAAAAAAGCTTAGGTGCATTTCTTTACCTATTAAAATATAATTATGTAATAATATTTATACAGAAAAAGACTTAAAATAGATACTTCGACGCCCCCTGAATAATGATATTATAATAATAATAATAATTAATAACCTAAGTGGGACTCTAGAGCAGAGGTTCCCAAACTTATATGTATCACGCCTCCCTAATGAACATGCTTAGTGCTTACGCCTCCCTTCGGCCCAGGGCCCAGCAAGTAGTAGCAAGTGGGCTCGCCAAGCTATTGTAAAATAAAATAATAAAGACCAAAAATACATTTTCAGATGTTTCATTATAAAAATATGTTTTTACATACTTACTTCTAACCCAAAATTGACGATTTTATAATTCTTTGTTATACTTGAAATCAAGCTCCGAATTGTTTCATTTTCTAAAACTAAATACTACATTATATTTCCAAGAATCCGATCTGAGCAAAAAAAACGATTTCATAAAATTTTTTCGATAGAAAAAATCGCAATTCGCAAAGATGCATCTAATTTTCACGAATTTTTCATACATTGCCATAACCGTGCATTAAACTCAGTTAATATTTTAACACAGTAAAAATTCTATCATTGAGAAACCGACCTAGCGGATTTTTAAAATGTTGTATATTTATCGAGTTATTGAGAAGGACAATGTTTGATTTTTTGGGTTAGTCGCCCTCTTAAGAAGAATCAATGTGACGGATGAGCTTGCATGTTTTTGACAAGATTTCCAATTCGCGTACGTCGCGGGAATGCGCGGGCGTCTGGACTCTGGAGTAAAACCACCACTGGCGCCCGCGCCCCCCTCATCATGTCTTCGCGCCCCCCTAGTGGGGCGCGCCCCCTAGTTTGAAAATCAATGCTCTAGAGTCTAGACGATCAATTTTATTGTGCAATATCACGGTGTGTGCAATCAAAATCATAGAGCACTAAACCAAATATTATTCTTCACTTTCAATCTTATTATCAAATTAATAATTGAAAATAATTATTATCTTCATTATAGGTCTCTCCGTCACCACCATAATATTGAACTCTTCTTTAAGAGCATTCCAATAACCTGAAAAAAATATGGTTTAGTGTCAATAAATTGTCAATAAATGTACTATACTACTACATACTATAAAATATACACATAATTCATAATATTGTATACGGGGCAATATGCTTTATGTAAGTTTTCCATGCTTAACCCATCCAGGCCCAAGCGGAACCCAGGTGCCGCATAACAATTAACAACTAAATATATATTGTGTCTGGAATTCGACGATTGAGGTATTAAATTTATTTTATTAAATGATTATGACTTTAGCCTTATTAAAATTTTACATTTTACTTATTAAAAAAGAGTACCTAATGCCAGGATAAAATTTCAAGAAGTATCTTTAAGTAACGAATTGAGTACTTACAGGGGGGAGGTGTGAGAGCTGTTGATCATGCAATTATTTTACTCTCCGTTAGAACTTTCTTTATTTCAATAAAATCATTGTTTCAAACTTACGTTTGAAATGATAATTCCAAATTCCAATATTGTGATGCCTTCATAAGGGAGTAAGGATTAAAAACTTGCATGAAACTTGCGTCTAAAATATATATCTGTTTGTCGTCTATTTTGAAGCATTTTCAACCTGAAAAAAAAAATCATTTAGTCCATGACATTATTTTTATCGATAAACTATAGTTCAAGTAAGGCGCATCCCTAAAATACACGTAAAAAACTATGCAATATTTATAGCCAAATTATTACTTGATGTGACATTTTTATCACTAATGCCTTATATAGCATGATTAATGGATTATTATACTTATCAATTTTCTTTTTTAGCTTACAAAAATACCGATTGATAAGCCCAAACAACGTTGTTGAAAACTTACGTATGTTATGTTAAATCCACGTGTTTGAGGCATTCCTTGGCCGTTTTTATGGTTTATTATATAGCGGAACCACAAAACGCAATGTTAAATTGCATTGAACGTTCACTAAACACTTTTATTACCACTTTTTAAACATGAAATATGCAGACCTACTCCTTTGTTATGTTCTACTAAGTGGGACATAACATTACAGGCTTTTGACGTTTACACACCGATATGAGCTTTCTTTTTCACCCAAATTACTACATCGTTAGTTAGAAAGAGTAACATTATCAGCTGTCAAAATATAAGGCGGACTCCTAAGTATTATTACCTCAATGTGTCAGAGACTAGAGTCAAGTGTCAACTGTCAGTGGTCGTCAAATTTTTTTTTATGTTAAAAAATTTTACTAAAGACCTTTGCTATAAAGACGGATGACGATTGGATTACACTTTCATTCTTTCATAAAGTGTTTCTTATACTATTTATACAATTATTGTGTATAAAATAAATTCGAAATGTTCTACTACAAGTTCTCGCGTAATTGCAACGTAATCGGCATGAAATATGAATTGATAAAACAAAACAAACCAAAAATCAAAATCAAAGTCTATAGTCTATTATTCTATACTCTATGGCTGTGCAATTTCATGAAAACTGGCAAAAATGTAGATTATTTTACTTTTTGTGCGTCAAAGAAGAAGATCATACGAAGATAAACAAAATATACTTTTTGCGTAGACTACTGACTAATGGCGTATTACCTATTTAAAAATGCTTGTCTTGATAAATTATTGTAAATTACCTAATATTATAATATAATACTGAACATGAATTTACAAGCGAAATGAATACTAAAGCTGAACAATATAATTTAAATGGTGTATTGTGCCCTGTCATCGATTACGATTTTTTATTAGAATATTTTTTGCCAAATTGTATAACTATTTAATTAATTAATGTAGACTTTAGAATGATGAAGTCATTCAAGCTTATTGTGCATCAATCTAGTTTTAGTGGTAAGTTTTACACAGCATATTTTGTCATGTTTACCTAAATCTAATGACAGTGCCGTAAATAGGGCGGTGCCACCGGTGCCCAGGCTCAGGGCGTAGACTCTTGGGGGCGCAAGAGTGGCCGAACCGGAGAGGCCTATACATAATACATATAGCATTGCTCTGCCGGGTACCTATTATATCTTTAAAAAACAAGGGCGCAGCTATAGACAGGGCTCGCACAGGGCGCAAAAAAGGCTATTTACGGCACTGTTTAATGATGTCTAAATTCTTACACACACGGTTTGTATTTTGTAGCTGAAGATCTAATTATCAATTTAAAAGATTATCCAGGATTGAAAGAAAAGGATATCGTAGAAATATATCACCCTGAAAATGATTATCCTCGACTGCTGTTACAAGTAACAAAAGTTGACTCGCCCGGAAGAGGCAGAGGTAAGTTCACTATTTAAACATTTCCAGCACATACTAGGTACTTTTTTTAAACTTTAAGGTGGTGCATTATGTTTTGTAATCAATTTTGTACTCAACCTCAGTAAAGCCTCCATGCCCAACAATTTTGCCAGTCCCGAGTTTAAAAATATTTGCATTTTATTCTCTACCATAGTGACAAAATATATCTACTAATATAATTTTAATTATTAACACCTCCATCGTAGGTATTGCAGACACAATAGATATTCAATTGTTATGCGGCAGCCGGCTGCCGCTTGGGGATTGATGGATTAATAAAATGTTAGTATATATAAATCTTACCCTGAGTGCTAACCCAGGTATTATAATTTATGAAGTTAACTTTTTATTTTCAGATACAATAAGTGTAGAACATAGCATTGCTACCACATTCCAACTAAGAACCTTTGCCGATGTTTATGTTAATATTGTGAATGTAGCCGATGTTGCCTTGGACTCCGTTGAACTCACATTTAAAGACCAGTACATGGGAAGGTCTGAAATGTGGAGATTGAAAAACCATTTAGTAAGTTTATAAATAAATTATTCATCTTAATTTTTTTTTCGATGTTAGCAGTAATAAAACTATTATTTTTATTACGTTTACTAATCTCATTAAGAGGACATTCCACATCAATCAGTGTAGATAACACTTGCCAACATTATTAATTTTAAAATAATACTCAATATTCATTTTATTTGAATTATTGCTACTTACAATAGTTGATAAAGGAGAATATTATTGTTTTTTCTTATTGGTAATGTTAAACAAAAATTGTATTGAGCAACATTTTGTATAACACTACTGAATAGTGAGCCACCCTAAGTGGTCTGTGGTACTATGTTATAATGATAATTTATATTATTGTCTTAGTCATACATACATTTCACTATTGTTTTACAGGTAAGCACCTGTGTATATCTAAATAAGAAGATAGAATACTGTGGTGGAGCCATAAGATGTCAGGTCTACGAAATGTGGTCTCAGGGAGACAGAGTGGCCTGCGGTGTCATCACCGAAGATACCAAAATAGTGTTCAGATCTTCAACGTCCATGGTGTATCTGTTTATTCAAATGTCTTCGGAGATGTGGGATTTTGACATACATGGTGACTTGTATTTTGAAAAAGCAGTCAACGGTTTCCTTGCTGACCTGTTTGCTAAGTGGAAAGTAGGTATTTTATACAAAACATCCCCAATTGTATGTTTAGTTATGTATGTTAATTTAGGCCGGTATAAATAGACAGTACTCAAGATGCATCTCGGTCTCAAGACACGGTTCAGGCTCTGTGGCCGGTTTAAATAGTCAGTACTCAAGATGCACCTCGGTCTCAAGACACGGTTCAGGCTCTGTGATTGGTTAGCTGTCAAAATTTAAACCAATCACAGAGCCGAACCGCGTCTTGAGACCGAGTCGCATCTTAAGTACTGACTATTTATACGGGCCTGTGATTGTTTGACTCGAAATTTGGAGTTACTCAGAGCGTCAGAGAAAAAACTACTTATATGTATATATTTATTATTAGGTATTAAAATCTTTTTTACTTTTAGAAAAATGGCAGCAATCATGAAGTTACAATAGTCCTTTTCTCAAGAACATTCTATAAAGCTAAGTCGTTAGAAGAGTTTCCCCAACACATGAAAGAGTGTCTCCAAAAAGATTATAGGGGGAGATTTTATGAGGATTTTTATAGGTATTGAAATTGTTGTATATCCATCTACATTCATATTTGAATAAGCGCAAAAGTTTCAAAAGCTTATCACTCTTAGGGCCTGTTTCACCACTTCCTGATAAGTGCCGGATAGGCTATCCACCACTTAACTTGATAGATAGAGTATGGAGAATCTGTCAAATAAGTTGTGGATAACCTATCTGTCTGTCTGTTACCTCTTCACGCTCGAACCGCTGAACCGATTTTGCTGAAATTCGGCATAGAGATACTTTGAGTCCCGAGAAAGGACATAGGATAGTTTTTATACCGGAAAAATGTACGGTTCCAACGCGATAAACTAATTTTGACGCAACGGAGTTGCGGGCATCTTCTAGTTTTACTACATTTGTTGAAAATTGATTTTAGAGTTGCAGTCCAAAACGACAGATATGAAGACTGGTCAAATGTGCTGCTTCAATTGAGAAGACTGTTTACCGACTATCAGAAAATAGTGTTGCAGTACCATGAGAGACCCAACATGGAGATTCCTACGGCTATCAACTCAACAGCTGCACAAGGCAATTTCCTTGAGGTCCTGAATATGAGTTTAAATGGTGAGAAGTTGTTGTAATAAATGGTTTGCATAGCACTAAAAGAAATAGTTTAATAAAACAATATAAAAAAAAATACTTTTTGTAGCTGAATTAATATAATTTGTTCACCAAATCTGGTCAATGGCTTACATGTTATGGTATTCGTCGTGGAAAAATGCGAATATTGCGCTAATTTTGGGAATAACTTTCGCCACTTATTTTCGCACATTTTTTATTTAATGTTTTCCACAGATTTCCTATATCTTACATATTTTATAGTAAATTAACACATAATATGGTGCTATAATCTACTTGTCGCATGACTTATTAATATAACTTTTTCAGTTTTTGAAAAACACTATTTGGACAGATGTTTTGAGAGAACTGGTCAGTTGAGTGTTGTCATCACACCTGGGGTGGGAGTCTTCGAAGTGGACAGAGAACTGACTAACGTTACCAAGCAGAGGATCATCGATAATGGTGTAGGCAGTGACTTAGTATGCGTTGGAGAGCAGCCTTTGCATGCTGTACCACTTTTAAAGTTCCACAATAAAGACAGCAATATTAACTCCATAGATGACTACTCTATGCCCCATTGGATTAACTTATCGTTCTATTCGACGAACAAAAAGGTTGCCTACTCAAATTTTATACCCCGTATCAAGTTGCCTCCACGTAAAAGTCAGGAGCCGTTGAAGAAAATGTATGAGGACGATAAAGGAAAGCTGTTGAAGGATGATGATTATATGCACAATTCGGATCTACTGTTTGACTATGATGCGTATGACGCCCAAGTTTTTCAGCTACCTCTTGCGCACGGGACTTGGTGAGTATTAAAATATGTGAAAGTATATAGCAATCATTTAAAATATTTGAGATACTTACCTTTATCTTGATTTACTGAATTATCAACATACATGTGTCATTTAGAAATGTTAGCTAACCCCACAGACATAGATAAAGATAGATACTGCATGTCCCTCCATTTGTATGAAAACGAGCGTGCCACTTTTTTCCTACTTACTGTGACGTACCGATGATAAGAAACGTGTCCATTATCTAGGCCAATGTTCGTATTCGAATTTCTACAGCTCAATACGACATAATAAGGCATTAAGGCATTTTTTAAATTCCGATTGACGTCCGATAGACTAAAGAACAGACTTTCGAAAGACGAGCATTGCACGTCGCTTGGGAACGCGATATGGCACGCGAAGTACTATCAGAGAAGTTGATTCCTATACAGATGGCGGACCTACGTCATGTGGTCGACTTATGTCAATTCAATGTTAGATGTGATTGGTCGGCTGGGTTTGACGTAATGCGACCAAATTACTTAGGTCCGCCATCTGTATAGGAATCAATTTCCTCGATGGTACATACACATGCGGTATCTATCTTGATCTATGTCTGTGGCTAACCCATTTCGATAACCGATCAAGATTTAATTAGATTATCTTTTGTACGTATAAAAATTGTTGACAATCTACCAGACTTAGTTACTTGCTTAAAATAATCAAGCAATTTAAATTCGTAAACTATTTATTTTTACAGTGTACAAAGAGTAAGACAACGTGCAAAAAAAACATCAGTAGCCGGCTTAGAAACATGCAGAAAGAGTCCACCTGTGTCGGCTATAAGGAAAATGTCCGACCCCGACATACATCATAGTTTGAGCGATATCTTCACTAATGGTAGTAAGTAATATTTCCAGTCAGCTCCCTGAACAATATACAATAATGTAAGATATAGTAATTAATGTTCTTCTAACATAAACTTAATTCAAGATTAAGATATAATTCAACTGTTTCAGGTAAATACTCCGACTCGGGCACCGACTGTACGGACTGGGGTGGGGCCGGCGGGGGCGGGGCGGGCGTGGGCGGGGGGCGGCACTCCCCGCGCGCGACGCACAAGCCCGTCAAACGCACCGGCCGAGCACTCATCAATCCTTTCGACCCCTCCCACGTCACTGTCAAACTGACGAGTAACAGGCGTCGGTGGACTCACATATTCCCTAAAGGTTAGAAAGACACAGACATATTATTTCGCATATATTCCCTAAAGGTTAGATAGAGATAAACATATTGTGTTAAGTACGGCTTCACGAACTATACGCCAATCAAATCGTTTGACCCCTCCCACATCACCGTTAAACTCACTAATAACAGGCGTCAGTGGACGCATATATATTCCCTGAAGGTCAGAAAGAGACAGACAATTTATGTTACGGTCTAAGTTCTGTTTCACCCATAGCACATTACCGTCAAACCAGTAAGAGGCGTCACAACGTTAAAAATTAAAAAAAACAATAGAAAAAACATGTTATCTCTCTACTAATATAAAAATGCGTCTAGTCTCAGCTAATTAACCATCATCAACCTATCGCAATTCAGTGCACACTTAGGGCTTGCTTCACCACGTCCTGATAAGTGCCTAATAGGCTATCCACCACTTAACTTGACAGAGTATGGAGAATCAATCAAAAAAGTTGTGGATAACCTATCCGGCACCTTATCAGAAGTGGTGAAACAGGCTCTAATTATCATTTAAATAATAATCTGCTTACTAATTCAGGTCCGACGGGCGTGCTGATACAGCAGCATCACTACCAGGCGCGGCCGGCGGGCGAGGCGAGCCGCGAGCGTGAGACCAACGACAACACCGTCACCACATACAACCACACCGGCGTCTGCCAGGTCGATGGTAAGATCCCTCGCCGTAAATGGAGATACTCAAGTCAAGAGCGCAACATAATATAACGTGCTAAATCTATACTACTATTATAAAGAGGAAAGATTTGATTTTTTGTTTGTTTGTTTGTTTGTTTGTGTCGAATAGGCTCCGAAACTACTGGACCGATTTGGAAAATTCTTTTGCTATTGGAATCTTACATTATTTCTGCTGAACATAGGCTACATTTTATTTTGGAAAAAAGTAGGGTTCCGTAAGATATTTGAGTTTTTCGGACGCAAGGTGTAAAAAATCAGCTAGAAAAGTTACTTATTTTGCGTACGCTGCCTAAACTATTGTAGTGTGCGGCTTACCTCCCTCCTATATAAGTTAGAGTAATTAGTTATTAAGTCAGTTAATAAACAACTTTCGAGCAGATAACTCTTTTTAATTAGTCTCCCCTAAAGCCACACATTGCATGGCGACCCTGCCAGTGCTGCCTCGCGGCAGCGCTGCGCACCGGGTACAGGGAGAAAATAAAATAAAATAAAAATATTAATAAAATTAACAGTGTGTGCAAAAAGACAATGAACTATTAAAATAAATTAAAAGTGAACTTTGTTAGTGTTAAGTGAATATGAACTAAATTTTAAACAAAATCAATTACCGGCCGGTTGTGATGTTATTATTAGTAGATAGGAACTTATTGGTAAATAGATTAATTAAAAATAGTTTAAAGTTATAAATACAAATCTGCAGAAAAGTAATAAATGAGACTCAGTGAAAAATAATAAACCAAAAGTTGCAAGAATAATTTTACCGTCGCGTTGCTAAAAAAAAATCTGTAAAAAAAAATCAAAAATTTTGGAGTGGAGATATAAGCAGGCAGCCGGGAGATGATGGAGTCAGATGAGTGGTATATGCAGGCAGCCGGGAGATGTTGGAGTCGGATGAGAGGAATGTAGAGCAGGCGGCCGGGAGATGTTCGTGTCGGAAGTGGATGCAGCTGGGAGAGAAGAGAAGAGGATAGAAAAATGCGACTGGAGCAGTACTTGTTTTATGTCAAAAATTTAATAAAATAAATAACATATTCGTATATTTCTAATTCTACAGCGGTATGTATAAAGTTAGTAAGTAATTAATTATTTTTTCAAAAAATTCAGAATTTTAATTTTATGTTGATAATATTTTAAATAAGTATATCATAGCAAGCTCCGTTTAAATAATAAAATTTATAAAATTTGAGTAAAGTAACAAAAGTCAGGTAATTTATTTTTTTTTAGTACAAAATGCATCTTCAGTTTAATAATATGGCAATTTCATATAATTTTGGATAAGTAATTAAATCTTTGGAAATAAAGAATGCGATAAAAATTAGTATGGTGAAAAAATTACAGTTATTTATTAATGGAAAGTCAGATTGCTCTGTAAAATAAACAAGTTTTTGCGAAATTTATTATAAATTATTTTGAGTATACTCCCACACAAACGCACACACATACGCACACGAACACACACACACACACACACACACACACACACACACACACACACTCACACACACTACATATTATAATAAAAGTAAAATATAGTAAATACTTACCTTAAGCCCTCTCTCTGTCATCTTTATAATATCAACTTATTTATGTACATTGAATTTTGTCAACCCCTACAGCACAAGACTCTTAGTGTAGGGGTTGTGCACCTAATTTTGTAATATCCTGTACCTATCTTTTGTTTTGTTTCATTTTCTTATTATGTATTTACTGAGAGACAATAAACTATTATTATTATTATTATTATTATTATATTATTGGTCATATTTTGATAACGTTTTACAACAAGACGTTACTTTATTACTTTTTGGAATTTTCAAATACTTAGTTGCAATCTCACGCAATGGATACCTTATGACATTTACTAGTATTTTTTTTTAAATGACAAATGCTATCAAATTATTCTGAATTATTTTTGGAAAAGATTTTTTTTCTTTGGAGATTACGAGTTTACGACGTGTTGTCAATTATTTATTATATTATTTTGTAATCTTTTTTTTTTAATACATTTTGGTCAAGTCTTGTTACGTTATGTAACAATATTGTCATGTTTAATGTTTTGGATGTAAAAGTAATTTTAAATAATGGTATTATTCTGCAACTTGCAAAAAATTTGGTATTTTTGGGAAATAACGATTTAATACATTAATTGTACATGAAATTAAATTGAAAGAAAATAATATTAATTGAAAAAGTATTCGGAAATAATTATTTTAATTTAGAATGTCAATCTGATAAGTTGTTATTATGCTGTGGTATAGAGAAAGTTTAAAAATTTAAAAACAGGGTGTTGACGATGAATTTTATATATTATGGAGTAAGTATGAGTAGTACAAATATATTTTAGTTCAAAAGCATGTTTACAGTATAATAAGAAATAAAAATGTGTGGTAATACTAAAATATTTTAAAAATAGGAAATTGTGTAGAACTAAGGTAATTTTATAGAGTTGAAAGGTTCTTAATTTTGTTATTGGGATAAAGGAATACATAGTAACTCATAACTAATCAAATTATATGCGCAGTTGGTTAAAGCAGGTAGGTAACACCTCAGGTAAGTTTCCACGGTATGCAACACCTTTGTGGGAAAAGCGTCAAATGTCCGCGGTGCCAACTCAGCATTCGCGCAACGAAATGTAAGTAGAAACTTTTTCTAACCGACGTAACAAAAAGGAGTGAGTTCTTTGTTCGGCTAAATATATTTTATTTATAGGGTTGTACCGAATATAAGTTTTGTTTAAATAATTTTAACTAACATAAATTCTTTAAATTGGTTTAAGTAGATTTCTTTGCAAGAGATCCTTTTAGAAAAAGATTTTAGAGATTTCAACTTTTCACAAAATATTTTGTTTTAAATAAGTAATTGAACTAAGATAGCTTTATTTTTAATCATTTTTAATTTAAATAGTACCAAGTACAATCTTTGGTCTTTTGTGTTGTGTAGTTTCTTTATTTTTCAAATTTTAGTAAAAGTAGTTACAGCTTTAAATGGGTCAGTTGTTATGTAAAAGGGTGATTTATTTTGTTTTATTTGCGAAAATGCAAGGTTTTTTTTTTTGTGTCAGAAATTATATGTATTACAGTACAGTCTACAATATGGGTGGTCCAAAAGAGAGCATCATATTTTGGTTTCGCATAACAGTATCAAAACATTTCGTGCATCATATTTGGTACAAAGCTAAACATAAGAAACGTGATGGAATGAGTTTATGCATCCAAATATGTCATGTAAGCGCAGTCCATATTTATGTTGAATATGATTCCAGTAATTTAAATCCAGTACCTAATTTGTTGCAAAACTTACCATCGTAATCAGCATGCATTCCAGGGCATGAATTTTATTAAATTTATAGAACTAATAATTGTTTAACAAGTATGTTTTTAAATAAGATATAAAATTAGTACTTAATAGAACAAAATTAACTTTCGGCTACTAATAACTAAAGATACAACATTTAATTTGCTAAAAATTTTTTTTTTTTTGGTCACTAAAAATTTAATACTAGATACGTTACGCAGTTGATAAAATTTTCTAAATTTAGGTACTTAGTTCAAATTTATTTTTGAAATTTTAAAAAATATAATATTATAAACTCATTTTAAATAGTTTGATTTTTCAAAATTAATTAGGAAGTACGAATTCCTTTTGAAATTAACTTCAAATAGTTATTAATAATTATACATTAGTTTGTAAAATTTAGGTATAGATACCTACTGAATTTAAACAATAATAATATTTAAAAATTTTAAGAATATGAGGCATATGTGAAATAATTCCTATAATAATAACTAGGTGCATTTAAGTAACGTAAATAATAATTAATTTAAAAAAAAATTAGGTATTTTATTCCAATTTACTTCGACCTTAAAAGTAAATTAATAATTTTGTAATTTAAAAATAATAAATTAAAGAATATCTAAGAATTAACTTTTATTTAAATTTTATTAATCGAAGAAAGAGGCAATTTTAGAAGGAAGAAAATAAATGGCACAGTTATTAATTCATGTAATAATAATAAAATTAGGATTTTATGAATATAGACTATAGAATGTTATGTTACTATGTATTCCAACACAATTAAATTCAGAAGATAGAAAAGTTAGAGAGAAAATATTGATAATTTTGAAATTGTTTTGATTCCATGGTTACTTTGTAGATCATAATATTATTGTAAAATAAATTAGAAAAAGTAAAGTGAGAAAAACAAAGAAATTAATATTATATTACATAAGAAGCGTGTCATAAAAGAAAGTTCAGTATAATATAATATAACTAAATTATTTAAAACAAATTGGAAAGTGAGTTAAAAATAGAGAAAAGGAGAAATTATTCTTGAAAATGTATTAAATTCTTTTTAACTACTTAAAGTAAGTTGATTGGCTACATTTTCTAAGAAATTACACTGGATATGACTTACACGGATTTACTTAAAAATATTTACGTTCATACAAGATATTATGACGTAATATTATTGTGAAGACGGATTACGAATGTGATATTTAGTTTGTAAAATAGCTGAAAGCTGTTATGTAAGGAAAAGAATTGGTTATTTTGAAGTAAGGAATATGGATTTTAGGTTATTACAAGGTATTTGTTTGAAATAGGTATGGTATATATTAGGATAGGGTTGCATCGATGTTTAAAATATTTGGTAACTGTTGGCCTGATCACCCGATGGTTAAGGATATTTTAAATATTGATTGCATAAAATTATGGAATGGGTTTCTTTGTTAGGAATAGGAATAGAATAGGTTTAGAAATGCCATAGAGCATTATAAAATACTAGCTTATATGCTACGTATATTGAGGAATAAATAAAATGCCGAGAGCATTAAAAAAAAAATACGCAAGGGAATCCTTCATTCGATCATGGTGTAAACGAGTTTTCTCTGTGAGAATAGTTGGAGGTCAAGTAGCCTTAAAAGAACCTTGGTATTAAATATGGTACAAAATGGTACAAAAATAAATGGTACTTAGAGCATGCTCGGCGGGAACAATCCTTCATTTAAGTAAAATGGTTGGAGACATATATATTTTTTTTGGTGGTCTTAAAAAAGGTCCCGTTTAATGGTGTATAAATAAAATGTGTTTATTGTACCAAATAAAAGTGCGCACATGAAGTATATAAAAATAAATATGTACCATTAAAATATATAAAAGTCGACTATAAATAAAAATATTATAAAAAAAATGTACCATTAATGTTAAGAAAGTAGGAAATATAATTAATGAAAAGGCATGCATGCATAATAATGAAATGACAATAAGAGCTAAAGAATTAAGGTACTTACCTGAACTTGAAATAATTTTTTTTTTTAAATGTAAGTGACTGGCCAGTCCACTAATCAAGAGTATTAGTAAATTATTGATAAGGTACCGAAGTAATAATAAAAATAAATGAATATGAGATTAATAATATTAATTACTATATTATGTAGACAAGTAGGTTATAGGTAAGGTGAATTAGGTACCTATTGAAAATGAATTTAAAATACAATAATATGTATATTTAAATATGAAGGTTTTCATAAATTAATGAGTATTATGGCGAATATTTGACAGTGAATTGAATAAAGATTGTATTTTTGAAATTAAATTGTTTTATAGAGGTTTGATATTTAGGAAAAGAGGAATATCATTTTAATTTAAAGTAAAAGAAATATCAAAGTAACCATGTAAAAAAAAAAGGAAATTAGTTCATATATATATTTTTCTTCTTTATTAAAAAAAAAAACATCGTCAACAACCCTCACTAGAATAATAAAAATATATTATTACAAAATATTAATTAATAGGGCAGATTTGTATTTAAAGTTAGCTAGATTAAGATTATGGTTTAAGTTATTCTTTATAGAAATTAAAAGTAAAAGTTTATTAAATAAATACTAGTTCCTTATAAATTTAGTATTATTAAGTATATTAGTTATTGTTATTTTATAAGAGTAAAAAAAAATAGTTTGTAATTTTCTTTTTTTTTTTTTTTTCAAAAAAACGGGGGAGGTGTAGTGTGCGGCTTACCTCCCTCCTATATAAGTTAGAGTAATTAGTTATTAAGTCAGTTAATAAACAACTTTCGAGCAGATAACTCTTTTTAATTAGTCTCCCCTAAAGCCACACATTGCACTATAAAAGATAGAACCATAAAATGTTCTAAGTAATTGTAGATCTTATAAATATCTACAAAAAAGTCCGCGACACACTATACCTATCTATGTCGAGTGAGGCACAATAACCATTTATTTATTTAAAAATCCTGAATTTTTTTTGGACTACATTTAAACGGATATTTTTTATTCACGCTATTAATCCTTATCAAAATAAATTATTTTATCACTAAGTACAGTTCATGTAGATAATATTTGGTCTTTAAATGATTAAAATTGGACGTTTGGTTTTGAAATTATGGCGAAATTAAAATATTACGATAGTGGGCGTCACCAAAGCGCGTGCGGCAGGAAGACAATATTCTGTTGTAGAAATGAAAATTCTGTACATAAAAGATATGAAATGACACCCGAAATTACACCTTTGTCACTACATCGCTATAGAAGCCAAAAATGTGGTTAGTTTTTTGTCTGTCTGTCTGTCTGTCTGTCACTCTTTCTGTCTGTCTGTATGTTTGTTCCAGCATCACACCAAAAATACTGATCCGATTTGAATGTGGTTTTCGCAGATATATTTATCTTCTTCCAACTTAACATCTGGTGTATAAAATTTTTTCCCCCCACCCCTCTAAGGGGACAAAAGAGGGGGTCAGATTTTGTATCAAATTTTTTTCTTTAACACGAAAACTACTGATCCGATTTGCATACGGTTTTCACAGATATATTATATTTGTCTTCTTCCAACTCAACATCTGGTGTATAAAAATCCCCCCCCCCTCCCCTCTCAACCCTCTCTGGGGACCAAAGAGGGGTCAGATTTTGTATACAACTTTTTTCTTTAGTGGACTTACTTCATATTAGGTATTAACTGTGTTTTTCAACTTAACATCTGGTGTATGACCTTCCCCCCCCCACACACCCTCTTAGGGGACAAAAGAGGGGGTAAAACATGTATCAACTGATGATGTAGAAAATATACTTTAAATGGCAAAACAACGTTTGCCGGGACAGCTAGTTATATATAAAGTACTCCAGAGTCTACTAAGGAGTTTCCTTCCAATAGTGAATAGGCTATGAAGAAAAAATAAATAAGTAAATATAATTCTAAATCATAATTTCGTTGCCGCTACGTTTTTATGATATTAACAGTTGCTTTATTTTAGCGGTATAATGGGTGAAATATTATATAGCTTTGTACTGTACTCTATTTTTATGTAACAAATCTGTTATAACTTAATGATATATTTCAGGGAACGTGATGTCAGGTCGCAAGCGCATGATCAGCGCCTCCGGAGCACTTGCCGTGTTGGGCACTTCTCTGGGCACGTCTTTGGGCACGCCTTCAACCACAAACAACGCCTCATTAGCGCTGCTGTGGGGCGCCACTGGCGAACAAGAGTGGACTCCCGCGCTTACCACAGGTAGCCATCTTGTTTCACGCATCCGCCATTTTGTGAGGTATCCACCATTTTGTTTATCAATTGCTTGTAATGGCCGTACTCGGATACGTTTAATTCTATTTATTTATTTTTATTTAGTTAAGTTACACAGTTGAGTAATTAATATTTGTTTCTAAGTGTTGCCATAAGAGATTTTAACACGTCTGATGTGACAATCGAGAAATACTAATATAAAAGCAAGTGGTATTGAATATTGTTTGATTTGTAATTACACAATGTACTTGTAACTTAATTTGTAAATACTTCATCCATGCATTTTGGTTGAGATAAACGGCGAATGTAAGAGATTTTCAGGAGGTAAATCATGTAAATATTTTTACACCTAATTAAGCTTACCTTTTTCTTATATTCGCGGTTTATTATAATTATGATAATAAGGTCTTGTGTCAGTGACAAACGTAATACATTTTTGTTTTTATTACCTTTCTAATAGTTATGTCTAGTTTGGCGCTTATGTCGTGTGGTTGCATAACAAGCATAATAATAGACAATGGACCTGAGTAGATATTAAAAGTACGTTAAAAATCAATAATGTTATAAAGGTGAAAAACAAGAAGATTATTTGCCATTGCAACGTAACGCGTCAGTGTATTGGGATGTATTTTTTAAGGCCATAGGCAGAGGTTATACGATCAATTTTTCATCAATCTGATCCATCAATCTGATTGACGGAATATTGATGGTTATGAAAAAGTCCATATTAAAAAAATGATCAGTCCATCAATCCGTGGGTTAGACGATCAATTTTTCGTCAATCTGGATCGGATTGATGGATCAGATTGATGAAAAATTGATCGTGTAACGTCTGCCATACAAGATAATATGTGGCTGGCAGTGTAAGGCTGCCTGTTCGAAATTTGAATGGCCAAATGAGTCCTTTGGAATAGCGCTTACTATAAGTAGCAATCTTGTTTTGTTGTGCGTTTGGCTGCCTGTTCCAAATTTGAATAATTTGACCCTATCAGTAGCTCAGTCTGTTGTCTATGTGTATGTTAACAAGTATGTTTGATGTTTCATGACGTCGCATTGCTCCTTGATCGTGCGGGCCCAAAGCGAACCGTGCCATAGGTTTGATATATTTCATTGGATTTGCATAGTAGCTCGATTGTTTTTTGGGGGTTATTCTGAACGCAATCGCTTCGTAGAGTTTAGAAATTCCAATACTTTCGAAATCGTACAAATTATAATATTATGTTGTAGATTTACAATATGTATGCAAGTGTATATACTACGTATATTACGTTTATATTATGACTTTTGTATCATATCATATTATTCCCATTTGTATCAAGAACTTTACACTTTGTTCGATATTTTATATTATTCGTCCAAACAATTCCGTTATTTATTTATTTAATATGTGCTTAAAACCATGCATGAAAAAACAAAAACAATGTTTCAGCACTGCTAGTTTATTGTTTTGTAGTTTAAATAGATCGTAAATAAATATTAATAGATTGGTGTATTATGTTTTTTTTTTCTTTATTCAGTGAATTCTTATGTTGTAGTGCTTCTTCAAACTTCTGTTGTAGTGCTGCGGCGTTATGAAATAATTATTCGAACCTAACATAAGCGCTTTGGGCCTTGTTTATGCTTGTTTACATTATCAGGACTTGTTTTATAGTGCCTATAATTCTTAATCTTTTCAAGATTTTATAGAAAGTTAAATATCAGATCACGGTAAAATAAGTCCTACTTCCATCAACACTGTAGACAGCTCATCTGCTTTATTTATACTTTTTAACCATTCAACCAATCTAGTATAGTTATAATGTATGATGATGAATTAAGAAATTGCTTTTACTAATCTTCCAAAATGAACAAATACTCATTAGGGTACGTTTAGATGACAAACGCTCAATGTGCTTGTTTGTTGATTTGATTTAAGTGCGTTTGGATAACGCACATAATTTTTTGTTTGCGACAACACACGCATGTGTACGGCTTAAATAATATGTAATATGTATGCATGTAGTTTTTAAACGCGCGCCATATTATTAACATACCCATAAAGCTGCGTTTCCACCAGAGATGTGGATTTAAGATACAATAGCATCGCCGCGCTGAGCGATGTCATGGCGAGGTCATGTCAATGAATCGCTTCATTTACTTTATTGACTCTGAGGCACGCTGCTGCCTCGTTTATATGTATTATTATGTATGCATTATAACAGTGTCTATGGCCAAACTATAGCAAATATATATATTTCAATAATCAGGTGTCGATTGGAAATCTCTAACCATACCGGCCTGTCTGCCGATAACCACCGACTATTTCCCCGACAAGAGGTCGCTACAGAATGACTATTTGGTGTCGGACTACAATCTGTTGCCTGACGACGTAAACGCGGACTTCGCGAGGAACAGAGCCATTTATAAGGAACCGTTGAAGACCAATGAAGTTTTCAAGGAGCTGGTTTCGCAGAGATTGGCTCAGGTAAGGAAATATGAATATCATGACTTTTGATGACATTGTTTTAAATGTTTTTCAGTAATATCGTTAACTGGCATACATAATATTTACTTTGTAGTACAATCTGGAATCGATCGATGGTCTCGGTAAATACAGGCCCCTGTTACTAATACTTCGCTATCTGTCTGTCCGTCCGCCCGTCATCGGACTAGATAAAGAGTAGACATTTTCATAAATTATGGATTTCTCTTACCGTTGTAACAAACAACAAACATGATGCAAAATAAATAAATATTCGCACTAGATGCAAAATAAATAAATATTTAAGGGTTATTTAATTCTCTTTATTGCCTATTTCCTCTATATCAATAACTGGTACGGAACCCGTACGACTTGCAGTTGACCGATTTAATTTTAATCAAAAGCAATATTTATGCATAAAAAGTTACGACAAAACGTTCAAATTGCAGGGTTTCCAACTAATAGTGGGCGTGAACGAGTCGGCGGTGACCACGCCCGGTGCGCATGCGCCGCCCTCGCGCGTCGCGCCCGCCACCGCGCCCGTGCCCGCCAAATGCTACTTACTGTCGATAGGACGAGTCTTCCACAAACTCACACTAGTGGGCTCTACCATTACCGTCACGAGATATAGACCGAGGTAAATAGGGAATGGGCTCTTTATTATTTAAATATACTTTTTTTGAGAAACTATGTGTTCTTATTAGTAAAAAAAATTAACAAAGTTATAAGCCTTTTAAGAACTTAGTTAGAAAGAGAGATCCAATGTGTAACTGTACTGCCATAATATCACCGGCATTGCATACAAAGTGCATACTAAAATTCGTTTTGCGAGAAAGAGAAAGAAAATTTTCAATTGATTCTTAACAGACAATATTATATGCTAGCAGCTAGGGTGATTATTTATGGTGGTACCTTTCAGACATCCATACCCGCCGTTTAACATCCACTACCGGTACCGGTTCCACGCGCCGTATCACGATACTTACGAGGTGTCGTGGGTGTCCTTCACCACGGAGAAATTAGAGAACTACAACTGGAACTACATGGACCACTACATCTGTACGCGCGGGGACACTGACTTCGCGCTCGTGGAGGTCAGTAACTGTAGCTGTATCGTGCTGGCTTCTCATGGCGCGTAATATCACGAGCCGCGCCGCGCCGAGCCGATTTGTACGATCGAGCACGAGCCAGCAGGCGAGTCCGCGCTACCCGTTCTCACGGCGCGTAATATCACGAGCCGCGCCGCGCCGAGCCGATTTATACGATCGAGCACGAGCCAGCAGGCGAGTCCGCGCTACCCGTTCTCACGGCGCGTAATATCACGAGCCGCGCCGCGCCGAGCCGATTTGTACGATCGAGCACGAGCCAGCAGGCGAGTCTGCGCTACCCGTTCTCACGGTGCGTAATATCACGAGCCGCTCGAGCCGTGCTGAGCCGCGCCTTTGAAGTTATGGCGGACGCGCCATACGAACTTAATAGTAGCTCGTAGAAGTTCTAATAATAACTTGCGTCTGAAAACTTCGTCGTGACAGAGACAAGTAGCGACGCTCGAAACTGGGGCTGTACTTATAAACAGTAGCATAAGAAAAACTATAAGTGTCATCTTCACGCTCATAAGATCGACCGTGCGCGAGAGAGACGGACAGACTTTTCATGATGCGTATGCAGTACGACGTCACGCCGCGCGCTTATTCACAGACACTACACAAGCGCAATGTTTAAATGTGTCGATCGTGCCAGCTCTTATTAACTGACCTGTATATTTACTTGCAAATTATTATTTTATTTCAGTCATCGAAATATTGGCGGTTCCGCACGTTACTTCTGCCTCTCAACAACCCGGCAACCAAACAAATACTCGAAGACGAGACCACGCACTGCGATATCTACCTCACCCCCACCAGACAGGACTTTGACAATCTCACCGAAGGATTCCTCAAAATGACCGAATCCTACTTCAATAAAGTAAAAAGACCAAACAAGCAGCGGGTAAGTACTAGAAATATATAACCTCCAAATGTATCATCGAGGAAATTGATTCCTAGGCAGTTGACGGACATACGTCATTTGGTCGGCGTATGTCATTTCAATGTTAAGCTGCTGTGATCTGTCGGCTGGGATTGACGTAATGCGACCAAACTACTTAGGTCCGCCACCTGCCTAGGAATCAACTTCTCTGATAGTACAGTCTATAACATATCCCAAGAATACAATATGTATATCGATGTATGCATGATTTGCATTACACTTAGCATGCATGCTTAGATTGCACAAGTTTAAACATGTAATATAATATTTAGTAATCCATTACTAATTTTGCACAATATTAATTAGACTCAAACATGAAATTGTAAGTCAAAATTGCCTGACAGTGATGTGGTCGGTCGCTAAGAAATTTTTATTTCTTTTTTTTTAATTCTATCTATGAAACTATTGTTATTGTTAAACTATACTATTGTAAGCGATACCTTTTAAGCAGTAGTAATTTTTTAACGACCGTATTAAAACAGTAAAATGCATTTTGATACCAATCTTTAGTTTGCATAGCAGTGTACCTTTCGCCTCTTGTATAGTTTCCTGTTTGAGTGTTGCATGTCTTCAATCTAATTTGCTTTTAATATTCAAACGTTCGTTCCTTCGTTATTTTGATATTCTCTAATAAAAAAATAAAAGCCTCTACTTTTTGGACTTTCGATCTAAATATTGACTGTCTACTCAAACGGAGGCGACAGATAATAAATTTTGAATTACAGCTACATGGACCAACTGTATAATATTATAATTTTGGTAATAATATAGATTTAGAGTACATCTTCTATGAAAATTCTAAATTGTAAATAATAAAATTATCCTTTGCACAAAAATAAATATGAGAGTTTAATATAATATTTGAGCATAAATCGTGAAATAGTATGTTCAGTACATCTAGTTTAATTGGTCTACGCGTTCCGCAGCAAGTCAACTACTAGTTTGACAAAAGTGCAGGAAGGTGTTTAGTGGCATCTGTTCTTCAGTACCAGGGCAGATCAGTTGTCTATATATAGGTAGGAGTGTCTACCTATATCAGGAAAACAGAAGTGTATAGGAGAGTTTAGATCCTATATCTCTATAAATCCAGCTACCAGGGCAACAAGAAAGTGTAGAAAATTATATAGCAGTATCATAATCTAGGTACTCTAGGGGTGTTAAAGTGAGATCAGTAATATCATAATCTAGTTATCAGGGTGTTTTAAAAAAACGGGCAAATGGCCCACCACACATTCCCACTACTGCAACTCCTGTGTCGCCAAGATCAACAGTGGTAACCAATCACGAAAACCCTTTGATATGATCTCAGGGATGCCCGAGGGACAAGCTAAATCTGTCTTGGGACCCGCAGCGAAATTAATCAGAAGAAAGGTAGGAGGAGTAGGAGAAATCCAATTTCCCTCCCCAAGCAAAGCGGTAGACAGCCAAATTTTCGTGACATTAATGTCCGGACAAAGGGGGAAGCACCACGGGAAAAAATTAAATAAAGCTATCAGGGTTGTCAAAATGAGTCCAGATACGAGGACAAAAGAATAGGAGGGCATAGTGTAGCGTGATGCAGGTGGCGGGGGGCGTGACGTGCGGCGCGGGGGGAGGCGGCGCGGCGGACGCGGCGCTCACTAGGCGCCGCCACTCCACCTCCATACTCACGAAAACACAGGTACCTAGCCCATACGACCCCTACTAGTAAAAATATTTACACAAGACACAATGTTGTATGTCTGTATGTAGGCTATGTGTATTGTGTATGGGTGTGTGTTTGTGTGTGTGTGTGTGTAGAAGAGACGCTTGAAAGACAAGGACAAAACGTTGTATATAATATTTTTGTGTAACTTTTTTTATTAGTAAGGAAGTTTCTATTTATTATAAGTCAGGAAAGATTATTTTCATGGGTTTTTAGAGGCAAGTTAAGGCTCGAAGTAGGAATTTAAGACTATATAAGCTTAAGTTAAGATAGAATTATTAGTTTATACCCAAAAATAGCTAGCAAATATCAATATAAAGCTGTAGGTATTTTGAGATAACTATGTCGGAATAAAATATAATATCGCGGTCGGTAAAAAGTAGCGGTAACAATATAATATTTAGTATTCGACCAAATTAGATTCACATGTAGTGTACTTAATTAAAAATTTTATTTATGTACTTAAAAATTATCTTGTGACTTGTTTGGTCGAATTCTCCCCAAAAATATCTAAAAAAAGCTAATTTTTATGGATTATTTGCAAGTGTTTTTATAATTTGCGTTTTTTTTTAGCGAATAACTGTAATAGGGAAAAATTGTTAGGCATCCATTATACGCTCTGATGGTGACTGATGGACTGACGAATGTATCTAGATTTTCGTCAGTCACGCTCTTACACGGTATGTTACCCATCAGTCACAGTCATGACTGTGGTAAAACTGACAGCAAAACCTACCGTCTAATGGATGCCTTACAGCCTTTAACGATCGCGACTAAACGTAGAACTAACCTTAACAACGCACAGTACATTGGGTTTTCGCGTACAAAATAAAACAAGTAGAAACCACAAATAAAATGTAGATACTAATACATACAATAAATAAATTATCAGAATGTTCAGCACAGCTTATTTTATATGCACGATCCGCACATATTAAGTTTGCTGGCTTAAATATATTTAGTGACTGCGTCCTTGCATTTACTGTAAATATAAGTACCAAGGTGTTTTTATTTCAAGGCAAAGTCCGCATTAAAAAGTATATAACAATACATTATAAGTTTCTCATAACGTAAAAATCAGTTTGCCTTAAAATTAATCCACCAATATTGTCATAACTGTGCCGTTTTAAAAACACCAAACGAATTAGTCTAACCTTGGTATTTTTAAAATCATGTATTTTGTAGTAGACAAGCGCAAAACAGCCTGTATTTTTTTAGTAACTTTATGTCAATAGCGCCTCTAGCGGTTGATAGTGGAACTAAAATGCGTGCGTATACAGCATGCCACGCCTACGGCCTACCATGCACACAGCATAGTAGGGCGTGGCATACGAAAGCTGTTGTATGGAGTTCTTAGACGATAACTACGCATTAAAACGACACTACACATATTTTATATTTTATTTTCGATGATTTCGTTGCAAATTTTCTAACGAATGCAATAATGTTTGTTAAAATTCTATTTGTCACCAGGTGCCGCGATGTAGCCTTCGGATCTATCGTGACACATGACAGCTATATCGTGACAACTGACATAATATTATGACAGCAGTTTGGCAAGATATACCCGAAAGCTACATCGCGGCACCTGGTGGCAACTGGCAATTGGGCAAATAGAGTTTCAACAATCCTCATAATAGCATTCGTTTGAAAATTTGCAAAGGAAATCCTCGAAAGTAAAATATAAAATACGCGTAGTGTCGTTTTGCGTGTGTGTGTGTGTTCTGCATGCTGCGTGCATGGTAGGCGTGGCATGCTGTACACGTACGCATTATTTTAGTTCCACTATCAACCGCTACAATAAGACAGAGTGCTCAGATACTAAGCTGTTTTACGCTTGTGCGTGTGAACACACATGTATACGAGTGTCGTGTGGCAGGGCGGGTCGAGCAGCTCGCCGTTCAGGGAGCGGATCGGCAGCACCCGCCTGCCGGACCGGCCGCGCCTCCGGATCGATATGTCAGTACCCGTACCATATGTGCGGATCTTTATGAGACTATACTCTGATTTATCAAACTTATATGAGTATACCTTAGAAATTTCCATTTTTTTTTTGTCTACTTGTAAATAATAAAAATAGTAATATAAATATAATGATGAATGTGATCCTTAGGCCACATTCTCCATTACATTTAGTAATAGTTTTTCAAAATATCACCTTCTCTTTCAATATAATATTTATCCAAGAATATAAGACTTAGGCAAGTGAACTCCAGGATAAAAGAAAGGCGCGAATTTTGTTAATTGTATAAAATTATAATTTATAAATCAGAGTATTGTCTTCATGTATCTGGGATGCTATCATAGGGATGCGTAGAGTGTTACAATAAATTTTTCACGTTTTGAAATATGCATGTTACATAATTATAATTGATAATAATTGTAAAAACTATCTACCTAGATAGTTTCAAAAGGTTAATGTCTGATTTGATAAGACATTAATCCTTTTTCTTACCCAACTAAGAAGTGATGAAAATTTTATTTTATGTAATGTGCAAAAACATTGTTGACTTAGGTTGATAAACTAATTTTTATGACGTAATATTTTCCTATCAGTCAAGAACTGTATTTGCACAATCATTGATACAAAGCTATCTGTGTTTTGCTTACGGTGTTACTAATCTGTAGATTTCGCTTTTGGCATGGCACTGCTTTTGCAAATCACCATTATAACATGCATCACAGGTTTAGGCTATCCTTTGACTAATGTATTATATCTATGTATTATATATTATTATGTATCTATTTATTTCCGGAGAAAATTATTTCCACTCTTTGATTTTTCTCGCCGCAATAGACTTCAATAGCTATGTCCACACTGTGCCTTTTTCTATTCATTAAGGGCATGCATCATAGCGCAGTCAACATAGCACCTGAGGCATGCCCGCGACACATGCCCTCTGACCGTATCCAAAACTTTCGCTTTGTTCTTTAATGACAATGTTGGCGTTGCGTTCGTTGACGTATTCAATTATTGAATGCGCCAATATGAAAGTTGAATGTCAGAAGATGATGAAAATTGAAGATGAAAGTGCACAGTGTGGACATAGCTAATAGCTTGTTTTCTTATCCTTTTTTGAATGTTTCATTGCAGCAACTATCACCTTCTAAGTCACTGTATTCTTGCCAAGGGGTCAAGTAAGTAATTACTCATTCAACTTAACAAACTGAAAATTGCTGGATAAAAATTGGGGAAAAACTACCAAATTAGTTTAAAATAAAATAAGTACATAATATTACAAAGCTGTCACTACAACGTTTCATGTTTTGGTGCCATTTTTATCCAGTAATTTTTATGTAAAATCATTTAAAAACATTTATTTTCCCGCATCATAACTAGACTGCTTGAAGTGCTTCAGCATTTTTTAATATTCAACGTTAATTAAGTTTTCTCAGAATGTATTCTTACAGAAATATCTATCGCATAATTTTTCAGGGCTGTCGCAAAGACTGTTCTGGAGCGAACTCAGTCGCAAACAGGAGAAATGGATGATGGTTATGATGATGGGTAATTGGTTCATGTTATCTAATCCCCTTAGTATTAAAGTACAAAATTTTACAGTTATAGTTCCATTCGTTTTAAAAATACAAAATATTACAACAATCTAAATTTAATAATATTTGATTGGATAATGTCTGTCAACTTTTCCAATGAATACGTCAAAATTAAATAATTTTGATGGCTTTCAAGTAATCGTCTAGACAGCTGTACTTGCTTTTGTGTACGTTCTTTACATTCTACGACGACACGTAGCGCGTACGCAAAGTTGAACGCACTTTGCGTACGCGCTACGTTGCGTACTTTGCCTGTATGCGTCAAACGTATATATCACATAACTTTTTTTTTCAGGGTAATAGAACCAAAGCTAAAAGCAAATGCGTCGTTAGCTGAAATTATAGAGCGAATGCGACATCCCACACTTGGCGTGGGATTCCTACAGCAAACTGTCAGTCTTCCTTCGCACACTTTTGTGTCTGTCTACGCCATACAGTGGCTTCAGGCGAATATGGAGAATATGACGTATGAAAAAGCTACTAGCATCATGGAGGTAAAGCTACAAACTAAAAAACGTATCACATTATAAAATAATTTAGTATTTCTTTATAATATAATTATAATATGTTATAACTTATAACATCTTTAATATCATTGAATGGTTGTCACTTAAAAGCTTATTTAGGTATATGTAATACTCGTTAAAAGCCGAGCTTTGTGGCTCGCGGGCTGTTTATGAGGTCGCGTCGTCACACCTTGACTGTCTGATGATGATAACACATCTGTATAAGTCCAAACTTAATTTTAATTTGATACTTGTTTGCAGAAACTGTTGCAAGAGAAAATGATATGCCACGCGTCGGGCGATACTCTCAAACGTTATGTTGTCGGCTACTACATGTATCATATACTACCACAGAAGAAAGATAAAGGCAAGAATTTTTAATTAATATCATAAACATTTTTTATTCACAAGATGGGCTCTTTCCACGTTTGGCCTTTGACTTGTGGACAATATTTTTTGTGTATAAACCCCACGAAAAATGCAGTTATGTTGTTCAGAACATTTAGAACAAAACTGCATTTAAAATTTAAAAAAAATGTGGGTTAGGACACAAATGTTTAACAGCGACCGTTATAAAGCTCAAACCAGCATACACTGAATACTTGATATTTAAGTTTCATCTGTCATATCATAAGAATTTCCATATTTGAAAGTCATTCTAGAATATTCTTCCAGAACTCCACGACTACGTGAAACCCCTCGGAGACTTACAGAGTTTTGAGAACGAGTGGATGGAAGTGGAGGTGTTGGGGGAGCGCTCCCCCCTCTTGGAGGAGAGTTCGGGGGGGATGGACATAGTGGGGTGCGCCCCCACCGCCGACTGGCGGAGCATACCCGCGTTCCTCTGTGATAACATAGATCCTAGTTATATGCAGCACCCTGGGAGCGATGATAGTAAGTATAGTATTGTATTGTATATAGTTAATACTACACTCCGTTGCGCCAAAACTCGTTTATCGAGGGGGAACCGTACATTTTTCCAGGACAAAAAGTATCCTTTACCGGGACTCCCAAGTATCTCCATACCAAATTTCAGCAAAATCGATTCAGCGGTTTGGGCGTGAAGAGGTAACAGACAGACAGACACACTTTTGCATTTATAATATTAAGTAAGAATTATAGAATAATTATTGTACAATATTCTTTAAAACTTACAATCTCATCTGTGTGTTTGACTGTGTGAGAAGGAGTGAATGGGCACAGGGGAACACGTTATTGGTAGATCAGTGATTAGACGGGTTGTTATTTGGAGATTATGATCAGGGTTAATACGTTTTTGATGAATATTGTACACATGAGCTTATTGGTCCATCCAGTTTCGCTGAGCAAGCATAGGCCGGTATAAATAGTTGGCTCTTACTACTAAGAGCTCGCTTAAAATGTGTTTTAAGCTGCTATCCTTATTAATAAACCTCACTTGAGTACAGCTTTTAAGTGCCTTGATCAAGTGAGTGGGCAACGTATTAATAAACCAAATCTTGCACTCAACTGTACTGTCAAACTGTCGCTTGAGCGGGCAACGTATTAATAAATGAAATCTTGCACTCAAGTGTGCTATCAAACTGTTGCTTGAGTGGCTAATTCTTGAGTGTGGTCAGACCTTGACTTAAGCGCGCTCAGGGATACCAATTTAGGGATTTTTCCCACAATTAGGAGAAAAATACGATCTTAGGCATACCATCATAGGGATTTTTCCCACAATTAGAAGAAAAAAAACTAATTTCAAGAGTATTTTCTGGGATATGGAATGCTTATTTTTAAACACAAAATTAATATAACAAGCTGTTAAGTACCTAATATATATTTAAAACGAATTTACAGTGTTTAATAAGTAAGGTAAGGGTAGTCATCACATTACCTACATTATTCTATTGTGTACTACCTAAATTAATCTATTAAAAGTAAGTACCCATATAAATTGCATTATCAAGCTAATATAAGTAAATACTATAATGAATCTATATCTATATAGGTATATAAAACTCAAAGGTGACTGACTCACATGGTGATCTATCAACGCACAGCCCAAACCACTGGACGGATCGGGCTGAAATTTGGCATGCAGGTAGATGTTATGACATAGGCATCCGCTAAGAAAGGATTTTGATAAATTCTCACCCCAAGGGGTTCAAATAGGGGATGAAAGTTTGTATATAATAATACTTCTTAATGCGAGCGAAGCCGCGGGCAAAAGCTCGTCTCGAATAAACCGTAAGTACTTACTCTGCAGATCATTTCGCCATACCATAAAGGCTTATGTAGGTACTGAAATTAATTAATAACCAAATATACTTTATTGTGCAAAAAATACAATAAAACTTAAATATTGACAACAATAATTAGGTATTGATAGTTGTTTCTAACTATTATAGTCAAAAAGACACAATTGGGATGGATTTTATTAGGTAAAATCAAGAACGTTGGAATAATCAATAGGTTCTTCAATCTTTTCAAACACCGCAGGTAGTATATGGTAGGGATTATAAAAAACAAAATAATCTTTTACCTTTATTTTTATTTTAACTTTTAGCGTAATATTATGTTTCATCAGTTACATTATAAACTCTTCGCTACAGAAACAAAACAAAACATTTAAAGTAATATCTTCTAATAGAAAATGAAAATTGTTATTGAAATTTTTAATATAATATAAAGTATACACTGTGTCTGTATTATCAAGTTCTAAAGTAAAGAAAAAAGGTAAACTTTAAACTTCAATTGTTAATTAAGTTGGATCTAGAAGGTCCAAAAAATATATCCTCACGGAGCCCAAAACCTTTCCATCGAATGCAAATAACCGTGGAAATCGGTTTGTGCGTTCTGGAGTTATAGCGTCAGGAAGGAAAATCCGACTTATTTTTATATATTAGATAAGGTAAATAAAAGACTGTGTCAAATATTTTCTTGTTACCAGTAGAAAGTTGTACATATTTAGGAAATTAATCCTTCGATTGCGGATTGTTGGAAATCTATAATAGTTATTCTATTGTTGTTGCGGTCACCGCTGTCCTTATGGGGCTAATGGGTTTAAATGTAATAAGGCTAATAAAGTTTTTTTATGCAGAACAATTTCATAGCTTATATTTTTAAACTTAAGTAGGTACTTATATTGTTATGTTTGAAAAAATACAATATCTTATTATACATTTTCTTTATTGCTGTTGCAAATTTTCAAATAAATTCAATTCAAGATAATACTTCCAATTTCGTGCTGCCAATTTATGATTGTCTGTATCTGTTTAAAATATTTTGAATTGGAAGTCTGATGTATATTCTTTCAGTACTCTCTTATATTTTTCTATGATATATTCTTGCACATCGACGGCCTTGTAAGGCGGGTACAGTTCTGTATTTTAATTTGAATGTCTTCAAGAAAGCAACAATGTGTGTTAACTTATTAGTAGTCACTGTTGGACAAATTTCCACATGTTGGCCTGAAACAAAGTATAGGGTTAGCAAATAACATCCCTTTGATCAATTTATAAAGTATATAAATGAAGAAACACAAAACATTACTACACAGCTTTCGGTAAAGTTATAAATAACTTATATTCCAACGAAAAAGCTTAAAGACTTTGTTAGATTTTACAATTTTAACAATATTCTTCTTCTTTCGAAATAACCTAGAAATAAACATATACTTGACACTTGGCAGTGACAGCAGTCAGCTGTTGACGTCAACGCGTTCCATTTGACCGAACGTGTTTTATAAAATATGATATAGAGTTGTGTTTTTTCATTTAATTTTAACGAAAATGAGTTAGGTTAATACAAAAATTTCAAGGTTAATAACTTTTGGTAATTTGTGTTATAAATATGTGAGAAAATAAAGATAATATCGTACCATTTTATTTTATTAATAAAATCGATTTTTAATCGTATAAACGAAACGTAATTTGTATGTGTAGAATAGGCTTACAATAATTATTTCATATTTAGTTGCTGATTTGGATTGTTAGTTGCTGATTTGGGGTGAGTGAGATGTTAATATCAACTGAAACGCTCCAGATATTAAACTATTAATTAGATAACATCCTAAGTTGCTGATCAGTGTTTGAGAGGATATCAACCAAATAGCGTCTTGAGATGAAATTTGAAAGCCAACTATTTATACGGGCCTTAGAGTCCGTCCTATTGCCTATAATCTATATGATATATCAATAACAACTATTATTCAAATAACACATTTTTAATTCAAATAATAAATATATAGCTCCTTTATTACGATTAAGGCACTATGAAACAAATGACTTTATGTCTATCGAGAAACGCAATATACAACTGTAAACGATATATTATATTTCTATGAAAATAGAGCGTCCGTGAACGCGATAGTGCTAAAGTAGGTCAGATACGGACACCCGTGGTTTGCTACTTTAAAACTGTAATGTTGATGTAAAATATAAATGTGTTATTTTTCATAGCACATATTTAATGAAATTAGATTTGAATTAATTTGGTTGAGATTAAGTTTTTTATAATACTGCATTATTCTTCATAAAATCATAATATTACAACCGCTTTTTATAGTTGTCGCTAACAAACATGAGACTACTTGAAGTTCCGAAGAAGTGATTAGAGAATTTGAACAACATTTCCATAAGGTACTGTGCTATGAACTGCGCATGGAATTTCGTACACAATTTTGGACATTTTGTGTGAATTTTTGGAACGAAGTTCCTTATCGCGCGTTGCGAAAGTGGGCTAGACAGAAAAAATTAAGAATAAAAGTTGTCGTCGTACGTAAGTCGCACGGCTTACAACTATAGCAAAAATGCTGTTGTTGTAAGCCGTGCGGTAGCGCGTGTTTCTCTCTCTCTCTATCTTTTTTTGAGTGTATACAGGTTTTTTGTACACAAGAAATAACTTCGTTCCATCCAGGTGTCCCTTGATACCTCTCAAGTTTTGATTTTGCTTCTTTTCGGCGTTTTTACACACGATATTCCATTCCAGTGCCCCTATACAAGAACACGCACCTCGACATAGACGTGAGCAACAAGAGCGACCGCATAGAGTGGGGCCACGCGCGCTACCAGGCCACCTTCCGGCCGGACCAGGCGTACGAGATGTGCATACAGTGGGCTGTCGCCAGCGGCAATATTGTTTCTGAGCTGGTGAGGACGAAAATTCTACTACATCAGGGCCCTGATTCACAATGCCGAATTCGACTCGGATTCGGAAACTTGATCGCGCGACATCCAATAAACGCTTGCCGCGCTCGGCATTGACCAATGACCGCACGGTAAAAGAAACGGTTTCCGAATGAATGTCAAACGGAAATCGTGAATCGCCCTGCAGCGACCCTAGCATGACCACAGTAGAAATGCGAAAGTATTATTAGTAATATTCTGTTAAAGTAGGTAGCCAAATTTTCCCTAGATCGTGGGCTGGGCGCGCAAAGCCCAAACCTGCCGGCATCAGATGGTCCCGATCCCGGCTGACCCGCTAGCGCTGCCCTTCACTGAGAAATCTGACCCGCTGCGGGGACCCATATACGTGCCGCTTAATGAGGAACCGCTGTTGAGAGGGAAAAGTGCCTTGTTTGAAGGTAAACAAAATATTATCTTAACTTCGTTGCGCCAAAATTCGTTTATTTCAAGTGTCTACCTGTTGCCATTATTGATATCAAGCAATAAAGGCCGAAAAAATCACGTTTGTTGTATGGGAACTGTCCTTAAATATTAATTTTATTTTGTTTTTAGAGCAGCAGCGCAAATATACAATTTGTGAAAATTTCAAAAATCTAGCTATAGCGGTTCTTAGCCTGGAGACAGACAGACGGACGGACAGACAACGAAGTCTCAGTAATTATAGTGTATCGTTTTTACCCTTTGGGTACGGAACCCTAAAAATGTAAGAGACATGGCATAATCTCTCCCTAAACAACAAATTTGTCGCAGGTTTCCCCGAAGAGACATGGCTGGAGCGTCTCTTTCTCTTCCAAGAAGCCATAGTTGGCCGGTTTGGGTTCATCAAGTGTACGGTAGAGAGCACCTCGCACGCGGCCGGCGTCGGCGACCACCTGTACGTGCACGTCACGGGCAACATGTTCATACTCATACCGACGACCGTCAAGACCCAGCAGAAGGGGCGGACTAAGCCGGTGAACAAGCTGATCAATGCTGACAGGTTAGTGGTACTATCAGAGCGTACAGCCTCCAATGTGTTTCTAGGGTCGTATATTAAACGATGATCTCGTAGGCAGCGCAAAAAATCAACCTGCGTATCACCATTCACAAAATATGCGTTGCCGGTCTAAAAAAGTATTTTTTTCGCTGCCTACGAGATCATCGTATTTAATATACCCTAGAAACACATTGGAGGCTGTTTAACATATCGGTTCTTTTCTCATTCCAGAGATCGCACTCCCAGAGTATGTGATGAGCAGTTTGTCCTTGTGGGCTGCCTTCGGTCGAGCACTCGCAAAGTGTAGTTGGAATTAACTTGAATCCATGAAGTTTAGCTTTAAAATTGCCGTGACCGTTTTTTCTGTCATTTTCTGTCAATCTCTTGTTGAATTGCTGCCGCAAGATACAAAGTCACCCTGCCGTTTGCGCTAGATCGGGCAGTATAATTTGTTCTGTGGCCTCGGGTTCTCGGACCCAAGGGTCGCGGAGCGCATGATGTTATTTAATATCCTATTAACTAGCAATTTAGTGGGAGCTAGCTTATTAAAGTAGCCGACCACAATAATTACTTTCATAACTCTATACACATTTTGTAAAATCCTTTCGGTTTGGACAACTTTGCTAATGAGAAAACTTACAATACTATGAACAAGCCAAAAGTAGATAGGTGAATTAAAATGATAGATACTTTTATTGCTATTATGAAACAGGACAAACATTATTAAAAATATTTGCATTAAACGTAATAAGACTGTGATAACGTGACGTGTTATCTATTTTAGTCTGTGAATCACAATTTCACACCGCGGTTTTTTATCACCTCACCTTGACCTTAAAGGCTGCGGCGATAACGGTCATTGCACCTAGTTTTATTGCCAGATATCATGTAAATACTTGCGTAGTTTTATGTTGTAAAAATTATATCGTATGTTGTGCAAGGTCCAACGACCGACTCTAATTATTTTCCTAGCAATAAATACATATTATATGTACTTACTTAAAATATTATAAAAAAGTTACGGTCTTACCACAAAAAACTAAACATCTGTTGAACAGTTATTTGGTAACATTTTTGTACTGAATTTTTCTCTAATCAACTGTTCAACGGGTGTTTAGATAAATCTTTTGTGATAAGACCCTTAAAGTTTAGCACATAGCTCGCTTCTTTATGTTAGCTTGAAATTTTTTGAAAACGACTGAAGATGACACCACAATTTTCTGACCGCTTAATGTATGGTCGAAGGCATAAGTTGAAGCCTTATTTACTTACCATAAGGCTCAAAAATGATTCACCGGCTTCGATCGCTCATAGACGAAGGTCAATAATCTTGCTATTCAAGCTTTGTCGATAAACATGTCGATTGGTTCACGTGAAAACTCTATAGTCCGAACGTTGAACTGCCAAGTCCGGCGCCCTTCAGCTGACCCAAATCTGTAGCTTCTTAGAACCATTAAAAAGTGATTCATATCGCACAGTTCGCAGGACTTGTTTTTTAAATGAGATTGAATGTCAGCATTATTTATCTATCTACATTTCGCGTTAATACCTCGATCGTGGGAATCACAGACACAATAGATATTAGATATTCAATTGTTATGCGGCACCCGGGTGGCCGGGTTCCGGTTGGGAGTTGATGGGTTAAGGAAGAAATTCGAACTGTAGGCACCTACAGTCTGCATTGTCTTAGGCTGTTTCTATAGCTAGGTCAAAGAGAAAGTCTGGTTCATTCGATACTTTTTAAATCTGTTTATCTGATGTTAATCTACGTTTGGAATTATAAAAATGTTATTTTCAAATTTCAGGTATCCAGTAATTTCCGACGTTGTGCCAAGTCCACACGAAGCGTACATCACAAGGAGCGTCAGTGGGAAGAATAAAGATGACTATGACAGCAGCAGACGGGTAATTCTAAATTTTTTAAACTGTATATTTTCATGTATAAAAGGTATGTATATTTTCCTTGTTAATTTTTTTTTATGAAAAAAGGGGGCAAACGGGCAAACGGATCACCTGATGGAAAGCAACTTCCGTCGCCCATGGACACTCACAGCATCAGAAGAGCTGCAGGTGCGTTGCCGGCCTTTTACGAGGGTAATAGGGTAGGGGAGGGTAGGGAAGGAAATAAGGAAGGGTAGGGAAGGGAAAAGGGTAGCCGTAGAGCGCTGTTTCACGCCGCTTTTCTGTGATCCCGTGGTATTTCTCTGGTCAAGCCGGCCCATTCGTGCTGAAGCATGGCTCTCCCATGGTAATTATTCTAGTTGCGTTTCGAACTTGCCATTTTTACGGCAAAAAAGATCATCCTTACCTAACTTTTCTACACTGTGTCTCATCAAACCATTTTTTGATCGCTTACGAGATTTTAAAACATTTTAAACTTACAGATGGGTTTCCTATGGTCGTGGAATCACATGATATCGAAGAAGTTGAAGTTCTCTCAGACCCCCGCTACTGGGGACGAGGGTTTCCAGATGAGAATGTTGCGAGACTTCAAACACTTCTGTGCGAACCAAGAACAACGGCTGAGCCAGTTCTGGGACCAGTGTTGGGAGCTCCGAGAGAAAGCTATTGGCATTAGTTGTTAATATTTATTAATAAAGGATTAATTACCAAGTTGTTTTGTTTGTAATTGCCTTAAAATGCAAGTTTGATGTAAATAATATGAGAAATTAAAATGATTAGATGTTGGTTATTCAATTTCAATTATAAAATTTTTGTTAATTCTGTAGAATGAACATAATTATGCAGCATAATAAAAGTTATAAGTAAAATTAAAAGATTTATTGCTTAGATAAAATACAAAAATATTTGTAATAATACATATCTTTTACGTCACTCAAATCTATGAGGATTTTTGGATCCTATCTCCAAGGCACACTTAACGGGACCGACACTATTTTCCTCCATTTGCATCTAATAAAATATACTCTAAATTCAGTCGTATATATCACAATTCTCCATACAGATCTGAGTAAAGTAAAGTTACTATTATAATCAAATGTTCTAAAACATTTATTTACTAAATCTTAAATAGAATTTGATCATGCAATCTTATTAAATCTTATAAAATAATGTAAGTCTTATTATGTATGGTTAGGATTGCAAACCTATACTTAGATAGTAATAACCAACTCTTAGATATTGTGACAAAAATGTTTCCATAAAACTTAGAAATTATAAGTCATACAAAATTACGTAAAAATTTGTTGAAAACCTGGTATTCCATAAACTCTACAGAAAAATGGCAATGTACTTTAAAAAACTTGGCAGTACTCTGGAATCTGGATACAGTTTTATTGCGTTGGTAAAATACACAAAATGGTTTGCAATCCCCAGTATTTCATAAAACCTACAGAAGAAATGGCAATGTATTTTAACAATAGGCAGTACTAATATATACTATGGGAGTTTATGGGATACAACCCGAATTGAATCGGCACATTAACTAAATTAAAATTAAAAACAACAAACCACATTCATTTCTAAATCATTCAAATATTAGCAACAAAAAAGTATGGCAAATGTCTTTATATGATGTTAATTGATAATAGGAGATGATAGTTTGATAATATTATTTTTGTAGTCTTTTATATCATTCAGGTAATTGATCAAGCATTGTTGTATGTAAAAAATTGAGCCCATTATGTGTACAAATGATATGTACCACATACAAATTACAATACTAAATATAATATTGCATATTTCTACAAAAAAATATTGTTCCTTAAGTACTTTTTATGTTCAATTGAACAAAAATGCATACAAGGTGCTATTTTCCATATCAATTAATATTTTTTTTTATATAATAATTCATACGATTGAGCATAATGTCTTATTTAGTTTGTGCATTTCTAGATAGAAGAATGTTTTACATTGTTGTGACACAATTGAGGAGCTGGCGAACAAAACCGGACAAGTCCACCAGAGTGCGAAAGTATTTTTTAAATCGTCTTCTCTTGGCCCATCTGTTTCAATCCTGTTAATATTTTCGATCAAAACCGGTTAAAAAGGCTTCAAAAAGTCAATTTTCAAAGAAAACCGGATTAGTTCTGTAGTAGTAGTAGTTAGAAGGACTACTTTTTTAGCCACCGTAAATTTTTTTCTCGCGGACTAATCCGGTTTTGTTCGCCAGCTCCTCAATTAGTTCTACAATCACCTTAATTATTTATTATTATTACTATGCTGTAATAATATTATGCCTTTAACAAATTTTCTATAATATTTTTCTACAAACAGGTGATTACACAAAGAGAGATTTTTTTTTGCTAAGAAATACATATACAACTTAAACTAAATATTAAATGCACAACACTTAAATCTCTTTCTTGCACCGAGATCAAAGTTGCATTGACTTCAGTCAATTAGCTTAAATAAAATGAGATTTAAAGGCCAAATAGATGATAAGTAATAATTAGATGAAACACTATTCTCACATCATATGGTACTAATAATAAAAGGAATAAAAAATTGGTAACAAAATTGAAATGACTAATGTTTTTTCTTAAATACTAGCAATCTAGTGAGCATGCTGGTGATACATGGAACCTGCTTCTGTTGGTGCATTAACATCATATCAGGTGTATTGGATTCAAAATCAAGCGCCACTCTCTGACACACAAATGTAAGCAGAGTAAGTATATCACGTTCAGTTCCCGAATAACGCAATTCTTCGCACAGAGCTTGCATAAACCAAGATCCTTTTGTTGTGTTCCGCCAGGAGTAGTAGCCAGGTACGGTGGAAAATGCAATCAAAAAGTCTGCATGATTAGGAATCCTGTAGGACATACTAGAGGAGCCGTCGGTCTCAGTTCTGTTCACGAGAGTCGTCCCCGCGTCCAACTGATCACCTTGACAAGCTTGAATGAAGAACAACTTAGGTTTACCAGCGAGTGTAGGGCAATTGTTGGCCGTAAAGTAGTGCCATAGATTTTCAGGCTTGTAGTGAGCATCTTTAGCGTACAACATACCCATTTCACCGTGCGTCAGAACAGTGATGATGAGGCAATCGTTGTCAGTATGGTCCATTTCGGCGACGTCTTGAAGATACCTATGAACCTCGGAAACTGTCTTATCGTCCATCACGGACACTCGGAATCCCAAAGATACCAAGACTTTCGATAAATTGCTACTATCGGCGCTAGTTCCGACGCGTTTCTTCAAATTGTGAACATCGAACGACTCGTGGTTAAAGATGAGAGCCCAACCTCGGTGTTTGTGATTCATGTTGTAGTACGGTGCGTTTCGTTCCACAGGCATTTTCGCAACCGTTCGATTTGAGGAGAAATCGCGGCTTCCCCATGCATCTCCCTCGTCGCCAACTCCGTTGGGTCTTTGTTCTTTATCATCACCATTGTTGTGAGCTTCACAATCCGCCATTGTAATCACACGTTTGAAAAAATTCTTATTACGCAAAGACGAATCAATAGATTAGACGATCACTATTTGTTTAGTCTTTTAAAAACACTTTTTGATTTTGTATTTTTGGGCAGTACAAACGAAAATGACGCAATAAACGACGTTCGTCCCTTGACAGTGTAGAACAAAATATGGCGAACCGCGAATCAAATCAACAGTTTGACAATTGACATTTTTTTTTCTTATAATGGCACTTCGGCTTTAACCATGGCCAGTGTCGAGTATATAATATTAAGGCGGGAAAACAATATTTTATAATACAATTTTCAGCATCGTTACTCCATATTGTCAGGTCTAAAGTCTAGTCAAAGTATAAGTAAAAGTCATTACAGTGAGAAAGTCATATCAGTCGATTCAGCTGTAAAGTGGTAGACACTAGACGCACTGATCTCTATGTTTATTAGAGATCAGTGGGTAGAGGCTTTACTGAAACTTTTGATGGAGTTTTGGAGGGAATACAAAATAGCACGTTTCTGGATAATGCATCACTTTCCCACACTTGTGCACGATAACGAATATCTAATGGTTAATATTTAACCAATATTAAAAAACCCATTTACATTCCCGACCAATGACATTTTTGTGTTTTGACTTTTTTTTTCTTCAAACTAATTTAAATCTATTGTCAGCTGTTATCGAGTTAAAAAGCGGGAAATTAGAATTTTTGTCAAAATTGTTATTCATACGTTTCTGTCTAGGACCAAACATGTTCAAGTTTTGTTCATGATCAGTTTTTAGGGTTCCGTACCCAAAGGGTAAAAACGGGACCCTATTACTAAGACTTCGTTGTCTGTCCGTCTGTCTCCAGGCTGTAACTCAAGAACCGCTTTAGCTAGACTTCTGAAATTTTCACAGATTGTGTATATCTGTTGCCGTTATATAACAACAAATACTAAAAATAAAATGAAGTTAATATTAATTAAGGGGTGCTCCCATACAAGAAACGTGATTTTCTTGGCTTTTTTTGCTCGTAATCAATAATGGTAACAGCTAGGCACTTGAAGTTTTCACAAAATCCTTAATTATATTTTTACTTTAATAATTAATAATAAAATTAAAATAAAATAAATATTTAAGGGGGCTCCCATACAAAAAACACAATTTTTTTGTCTACTTTCGTTCTATACCGGTACGGAACCCTTCAATCTTCATACGCGGGTCTGACTCGCGCTTGGCCGATTTTTATTATTAGGACACCTAGCTACCTGGGTCCTGGAATCATCATCATCTCTTTGTTACTTCAGCTGCCGGTTGACATTGGCATCTTGCGGTGGTTGCTAGGATACGCGCGACCAAAACAAAAGAACCTCAAATATCCACATACCTGCATTTTCCAATGTCTATATTTAAAATTAAACAATGGTGGTCAAATGAAAAGCTTTTGGAGGATAATAATAACGAGGGTTTCCAAAATGTCCACAACATCAAAGTGGAGAGGTTTGACTGCCACGCTGACAGTGATACCATCATCGTTGGTGATGGCTCTATCATTCGAATTTACAAACCTAATATAGAACAAAATGCATCAGATATAATTATAGAATCTCAATTGAATGATATTATATTACAAGTGGGCACAGGAAAATTCGCTATGTAAGTGTATTTCTTGTTTTTAGGGTCCCGTACACAAAGGGTACCCGGGTAAACGGGACCCTATTACTCAGACTTCGATGTCTGTCCGTCTGTCTGTATGTCTCCAGGTTGTATCTCAAGAACCACTATAGCTAGACTTCTGAAATTTTCACAGATTGTGTATATCTGTTGCCGCTATAACAACAAATACTAAAAATAAAATAAAGTTTATTTTTAAGGGGGGCTCCCATACAAGAAACGTGATTTTTTGGCTTTTTTTGCTCGTAATCAATAATGGTAACAGCTACGCACTTGAAATTTTCACAAAATCCTTAATTGTATTTGTACTTTAATAATTAATAATAAAATTAAAATAAAGTAAATATTTAAGGGGGGCTCCCATACAAAAAACACAATTTTTTGTCTGCTTTTGCTCTATACCGGTACGGAACCCTTCGTGCGCAGCTTAACCGGTCTGCCCCATCCTTGTTTGTCATGTGACGTTTCCAAAATGGCAGACAAGATAAGTACATGTAGACCAGGGGTTTCCAATCTTTTTTAGCCTGCGGCGCAGTTTCACGTTACAATACTGTGTCACGGCGCCCTACTCTACCTAGCTATTAGAAAAAAAACCTTTAGGGATTATAGATAACTAAAGGGTGGGTAAATTTTAGTAAATAAGTAACAGTTAAAAACAAATATTTAATCATCTACGCTGCTTTAAGTACATAATTATAATTTTATTTTATAATATTAATTGTGGGTTTGGATAATGATGGAGGATCGACTCACGGGCGCCCCTCTTGCCTTTCCACGGCGCACCATGGCGTTGCGGCGCACACTTTGGGAACCCCTGAAGTAGACATAAAACAACTATTCGCTGTGGAATTATTTTTATTAAGTACTAAAGGGATTTGTTTATTCAAATAGAAAATACTTAACCAACACATTACTCTTCAAGGGACGCCCACGATCGCCAAATTATTGTACTGCATCCAAAAAGCTTCGCCGTGTATTGTTTAGACAGAAAGGAAGGGCATATTGATCTTGGTAAGTTGTCACTTTGACTGAGATGCTATTATAAGATTATAATATAACTAGCTGTCCCGGCAAACGTTGTTTTGCCATTTAAAGTATATTTTCTACATCATCAGTTGATACATGTTTTACCCCCTCTTTTGTCCCCTAAGAGGGTGTGGGGGGGAAGGTCATACACCAGATGTTAAGTTGAAAAACACAGTTAATACCTAATATGAAGTAAGTCCACTAAAGAAAAAAGTTGTATACAAAATCTGACCCCGCTTTGGTCCCCAGAGAGGGTTGAGAGGGGAGGGGGGGGGGAGGATTTTTATACACCAGATGTTGAGTTGGAAGAAGACAAACATAATGTGAAAACCGTATGGAAATCGGATCAGTAGTTTTCGTGTTAAAGAAAAAGTTTGATACAAAATCTGACCCCCTCTTTTGTCCCCTTAGAGGGGTGGGGAAAAAAAATTTTATACACCAAATGTTAAGTTGGAAGAAGATAAATATATCTGCGAAAACCACATTCAAATCGGATCAGTATTTTTCGTGTGATGCTGGAACAAACATACAGACAGACAGAAAGAGTGACAGACAGACAGACAGACATAAAACTAACCACATTTTTGGCTTCTCTAGCGATGTAGTGACAAAGGTGTAATTTCGGGTGTCATTTCATATCTTTTATGTACAGAATTTTCATTTCTACAACAGAATATTGTATTCCTCCCGCACGCGCTTTGGTGACGCCTACTATCGTAATATTTTAATTTCGCCATAATTTCAAAACCAAACGTCCAATTTTAATCATTCAAAGACCAAATATTATCTACATAAACTGTACTTAGTGATAAAATAATTTATTTTGATAAGGATTAATAGCGTGAGTAAAATATATCCGTTTCAATTTAGTCAAAAAAAAAATCAGGATTTTTAAATAAATAAATGGTTATTGTGCCTCACTCGACATAGATAGGTATAGTGTGTCGCGGACTTTTTTGTAGATATTTATAAGATCTACAATTACTTAGAACATTTTATGGTTCTATCTTTTATAGTTTAGGCAGCGTACGCAAAATAAGTAACTTTTCTAGCTGATTTTTTACAGCTTGCGTCCGAAAAACTCAAATATCTTACGGAACCCTACTTTTTTCCAAAATAAAATGTAGCCTATGTTCAGCAGAAATAATGTAAGATTCCAATAGCAAAAGAATTTTTCAAATCGGTCCAGTAGTTTCGGAGCCTATTCGACTCAAACAAACAAACAAACAAACAAACAAACAAATCTTTCCTCTTTATAATAGTAGTATAGATAAAATATTATATTTTTAAATATAAGCCTGAACGCAAACTAGATATTCCTACTTGTCTCACACGTCATTTTATCCCCACAAATCCATACTACTATAATTATTATAAATGCGAAAGTGTATCTTGTCTGTTACTTCTTCACGCCCAAACCGCTAAACCGATTTTCCAGAAATTTTAGATACTTGAGTCCCGGGAAAGGACATAGGATACTTTTTGTCCCGGAAAAATGTACGGTTCTTGCGCTATAAAAATATAGTAGTAATTAATTGTGTAATTTAAAAAAATATATTTTTGTGAAAGGTAGATGTAGTGTAGGTAGTTGTAAATAAAGTCAAGACACGCCCCCTAGCTGTGGCCCTACCAGTTACCACTGATATACAAGGGATTGTCACTCTTTTTGTCCCGGAAAAATGTACGGTTCTTGCGCTATTTAAGCGAATTTTTGACGCAACGGAGTTGCGGGCGTAATCTAGTACCTACATAATATATAAATTGTTTTGGGAGGGATAGAGATGCGCGCGATCTGTTAGGAAGTTGCATCTTACCTGCATTTTGCTTACAGGTGACCAAAACTCCCTCAGAATTGTTCTAAAGCACTCATTCACGAGAAGAGCATGTAGCCTAGTTATCGGCCCCTTCGGAAGTTCCAAAAGCCGAGACTACATCTGCGTTCAGTACTTGGACGGATCCTTGTGTTTCTTTGATCAGGACACGTTTTTGTTCATGTGCATGTATAACGACATCATCATACCCGGGCCAGTGTGTTACGTACCGAGCAGCGATTTGTTTGTTATATGCAAGTCTACTTGGATATTAGAAACTTACAGGTAGATACGAAATTGTAGGTTCACTCTCATTTAATGCAATAATACAAAAATGCGTAATATAACCAAGATGTTACCAACATTTTTAGTTCAACGCACAAGAAGTCCATGAGTGCTTGACAAGCTCCAAATATGATTTCAAGTGGTAAATGCTGTAAATTGAAAATGTTACCAAACATCCATCAACTTTTTTCAGTTACCAACAACTAGGCGAATTCAGCGAGCTAAGTGTAAAGACGGGCAAGAAAAATATACCTCAATGGACGTATAACCCAGGAGAAGAGATATTGTCACTTCAAGTTATACGGGTAATGGACGGTTCCTACGGTTTTTTTACTGGGGCTGTACCGCCGTACCATGAAACCGTTTTGAGACTCAAACAATCGTACGAGAATGCCGCGTCCTACTGTTGTTACGTCCTACGCGTTGTTAGAGTAGGACGCGGCATTCTCTTAATTGTTTGAGTCTCAAAACGGTTTCATGGTATGTTTCAATAAGAATAAGAATAGATTTATTTTTAGCATCACACAATACATCAATATATTATCAATTATCCGTTCAGTGTCGTTCTTAATAATTAAGCCCGGCCGCACATTGTCCGAATTCTGATCAGAAACAGTTGAATTCCGCCGGACCGCCACCCCGCACATTATCCGAAATATCGTTCAGGCGAGTTCTAGCTCACTCGGCTCAGTACAAAATGTAAGAGACAGCGCGGACGTTCAACTGTTTCTGATCAGAACTGTCGTACAATGTGCGGCCAGGGTAATGGTTAACGTTTGGACACTAGCCAATCAAAATCGCCATTGATTAAATAAACTCCTGTAAAAAAACTTTCCAAACCGAGTATACGTCCTAAGTTAAACTTTTTGCCTGAATTGATGATGTAGTGCTTTTCATTGTGTCAAAAATTGTTATAATATTGGAGATAAATAGTTTGCTATTAATTTTCAACAGACCAGCAGCAACTTTTCGAGCATCATCGCTCTTGGAGAGAGACACCTCTACTGCTTTCAGGACAATGGACTCATGAAGTACATGATCAGATTCGATTATGTCCCGACTTGTTTCCACGCTTATTTGATTGGCTGGTATTATGGTAAGAGCTGTTCATTTATATCAAGTAATGGTTTTAAGCAGCTTTGTATTAGATACCCGAGATAACGTGCATTTTAGTAAAACTACTTTACTCACGCTTGACTTGGGGAGTAAGCTGGGAAATGCGCGACGAGAGCGTATTACGAAAAGTGTGAGCAGTATCCACGTTAGGAAGTAGATGGCGCTGCTTTAATCCCATATAAATTCGCGTTTACGCGCTCGATGCGTATGATCGAATAAAACTCGCACTAACCCCTCGGGTGAGGCGAACGGAGAGGGGCGCGCGCACTTCAGCATGCGTACAGAAGTTTTCTTAAACTTCTGTACGCATGCTTGACTTGGGGAGTAAGCTGGTTTTTAATTTCAGAGCCAAACTCACGACTTCTTATCATGGTAGCATCAGAAGACTCCAAACTAAACGTCTACGAATCCTCAACGCTGTTATGGTCATGTGACTTGCTGGACAAGGCCATATCCCTCTCTAGGTGCTACGTCAGAAACCTTTCGGGTGGAGTTGTCAGTTTGTCCGTCAACGGGATCGTGAATGTCGGCTATTTGGGCACAGAACCGGACTTAAACACGAGCGGTGCGAATATGCATGAAGTGGTAGATCCAGAGCAGATACAAAAAGAGTTGAAAGATGTTGAGGAATCGCTGGAAATGGTATTAGGGTCTAAAGAAGGTATGAGAAATGTTGGATTTAGTTGGCGCAGATCGCATTAAAAGTCGTGGAGTTCAAAATATTGCTCGCGATGATGGGACTGAATTTTTATATGCTCCGTGGCCCGACTATATCATGTATAAAGGCTCCATTCCACCGCGGCGCACGCTGTGCACGGCCACGCGCACGTTTGTACGCAAACTTTACCTTTCATAATAAAAACTTAATGTTTTTTATTACTTTTTAGATGCAAATGAAGGATCCTCAACGATCGAAAAAATACTACACATAAAAGTGAACATCGGCAAACCGATGAATTCAAATTACAAATTTTCGAATGACCAAGAATTGAATACATCTTCCGTTGTGACAATATTGACGTGCGAGGAACCGACTTTGATTGAGAGCGTTCAAATTATATACAGCTATCACGAACCTATAGTATGTACGGAAAATACGATATGCTTGGAAAACATAAACGGTACAGAAATCATTGAAACCGGAGTTTATATAGATGGAGATTTGGACGTGTATGATACACGAGTTACTATAGTATTTACTGTAATAGACAGCACTGGGAAAATAAGTATTATTGCCAAAGAAGTGCAGCTGCCTGTGTCTTTGTTTTGTAGCCCGGTAGACGCTGTATTAAAGAACAATGCGATAATGTCAGTTACATGTAACCAGTCTTTTGATGTGGCAGATATTTTTTCAGGTAGGTTTACTAAATATAATAATTCGACGTTACTTTTATATACTAAGTTGTCCGGGTTTATCTAAATGGCCTTTTTTTTCATCAATCACAAAAGAAAAAACAAAATTTTATCAAGTTTAATTTCAACAGGCGTACTTTAAACTGTCACTAAGCAAAATATTTTTTTTAGATTTCACTAAAGAAGAATTGAACAATTATGTGACATCTAATTCCATAACGTTTGCATATCGTACAAGCAACAAAACAGTCACAATAAAAGCAGTAGAGCGGTCTTATGTATTCGAAGCAGATGACTATTGTGATATCTACCCTATATTCGTTTGTTTCTTGCACCATTTTAATAACCAATGTATAAGACATGATATCAAGGATACGGAAGTTAATATAGAAGTAACTGCAGATTTGAACAGAAATGTAATGATGAGATTTTTAAAGTGTATTGAGAATCACGCGAAGCAGAGAAATGTGTTGAAGACTTATGAGGTACATTTTGATATATTATTTAGAAGAAAGATATGTAATCTCTATGTATTTTTTTCTATTTACTCTATGAATAATATTGCTACATATATTATATTGCTTTCTTTGTCTAATATATTAAAAACGTCACTTTACACAAGTTTACATAAGACTCTTATTTTTTTTAAAATCAGATATGGCCTTTTGCGTCATGCCTCTAGCACTTTAGGTATAGACTAATGTCACAAAACTTTCGAATTAGCTATTCTAAATTTTAAACAGAAATTACTGTGTTCTAGGATGAGCTAAATATACTCCAAAAGCAGTTTACTCTGGTACAGAAGAGGCTGCTAGTCCAATACGGTTCCGTACCGCCCGGGGACTGTGCCTCGCTGGAGTTTCTGATGAGAGACACACACGAGCGAATAGTTAACGTCGCTAAACAGACTTTGGTGCACAAGCAAAATGTCTGCAGGTAAATATATTTTTTATAAAAAAGTCGTCAAATTAAATTCTATCAAACAGAAAATATGGGATTTTACGCCTATTTGATAATGGGAAATGATATTTAAATATATTTTGTTCTCTATTTTTATATTTAAAAGTGGTTTTTAATTTTCAGCGCGGGAAATTCTTTGTGCGCTGTCGGCCATCTTGTAATTTATATACTCAAGCAAATGGCGCCTGACGATTTTAAAGTTAAACTCATAGAAGAAATGCTATCTTTGGACACTATAAGCAAACAGTTTCAGGTAAAATTTTATTAACAACTTGTTAAATCGCAATTGTAAATGCTAGAAATAATATTATAAGAAAATAAATATTTTAGGAATGGGAAGAAAGCGTTTTTCAAGCATCATCATATTTCATCAAGAATGTTCTAAAGAAATCCGACAAAGATAATGAAAAGCTAGCCCCAGTTACCGACCAGGATATACTATCAAACAACAATTTAAAGAAGTTTATCAAACAAATTCGCATCATTTTAGAAAGGATATTCAAAGATATGACGGGCAAAGAGACTATTACAAGAATAGAAGAGTTGGTTGAAGTTATATAATTGAGATTTGAGAGCAAAATTTACAAAATCCCTTAATAAAGTTATTACAAACAGTAACAAGCGTTATAATTAAGCACAGACTAAAGAAACAACGTGTGACATAAATATATAGACAAAATTTAAACATCAACCAGCGCGTATCTAAAATGGCGGAATGCGAATTTTATTCACAGTTTAAAAATGCGGCAAAATGCGTTTGTTATAACTTATAAGTTATAACATAAGCACATCGATGGTTTTAAATGCTTTAAATGCGTGGATGTTATCTTAAAAAGTTTTCGATAACTTTCATCCCAAAACTTCGTAAGTAAAAATTTGTATGAAATTATCTGCCTCGTTAATTTGATTGTACCATTGAAGAAATTGATACATAGGCAGATGACCTTCGTTATCTGGTCAGGTCAGGTCAAGTTAATATTAGCTCATAGCTGTGATTGGTCTGATGGGTTTAGATCCGCGCTCTGCCTATGAATCAATTTCTCTGATACCTTAGGTACCTACTATCAGAGAAGTTGATTCATAGGAAGTTTGCAGACCTACGTAATTTGGTTGCAGTTTATCAAACTGGTCAAACTCAGCCGACAGACCACAATTCACATTGAATTGACATGATCCGACCAAATGGCGTGGTCCATCATCAACCAGCGCGCCTATGAATCAATATCCTCGATGGTACGTATTTCTTTAGTCTGTGCGGTTAATTCGACGTGTAACAACGAGTACACCGCCAAATTAAAGTACAGGAAGTGTACTAACAGTAGCAGCACGGTGCCGCGTCATTTCTTCTTGGCGTCCTTTAGACCGGCGCCCGCGTTGAACTTGAAGAATATTATGTCGCCGTCTTCAACTACGTAGTTGCGACCTGAAAAACGAATTATACTCCTTAGAAAATACATTACTAAGGGCCTGTTTCACGACTTCCCGATAAGTGCCGGATAGACTATCCACAACCACTACTTTGCCTGTTGGCGTACACGTGTACGCCAACGGGCAAAGCCAGTCGTTACGGCGTTTGTGCACTACACGGAATTTTACCGTCCGGCGTTCATAACTTTCTCGTTTGCTATAACAAAACGTAATAAATCGGGACGCCGCGCCGCGCCGGATGGTAAAATTCCGTGTAGTGCACAAACGCCCCTAAGGTTAACTTTCACATTTTAAAGTATATAATTTCGACATTCGAAACCATTGGAAAAGGGCCTGTTTCACGACTTCCCGATAAGTGCCGGATAGACTATCCACAACCACTACTTTGCCCGTTGGCGTACACGTGTACGCCAACGGGCAAAGCCAGTCGTTACGGCGTTTGTGCACTACACGGAATTTTACCGTCCGGCGTTCATAACTTTCTCGTTTGCTATAACAAAACGTAATAAATCGGGACGCCGCGCCGCGCCGGATGGTAAAATTCCGTGTAGTGCACAAACGCCCCTAAGGTTAACTTTCACATTTTAAAGTATATAATTTCGACATTCGAAACCATTGGAAAACTTCAAAGTGAGCGCACATTTATCAACACGCACGCGCCGCATTTTTTAATTTGTTCTAAGAAATGATGTGCGAGGTTGCACATCATTTCATAGAACAAATTCAAAATTTCAATTTCAATTTTGTTCGAAATTTCAATTCAAAATTCAATTCCGCACCGTACGCGCCGCATTTCACGTACGTGCGTTGCGTTCGACGCGTACGGCGCTGACAAATGTGCGATCAGTTTTAATCAACAATCAAACAGTCTAATAATAATAATTTAATATCTATAATAATGTCTATCGACGCTTCACACCACGTCAGTCTGGCCCCGTGCTAAGTACCTGAAGGACTTGTGTTACAGGTACCAGACAACGGAAATATATTTAATACTTTTATACTATACATATATTTAAGATTTTTATTATATCATACACATTATATTGTTACGAATGCGGACACGTAGTGTCATCTAGCGGCAACTCAGCGAAACTATCGTGGAAACACAGAAAACATAAGTTCCCTAATCGATACCAGATGGCGTTAGATGGTACATGCTCGAATTTTGTAGACTTGTTTACGCGAACCGGAATTGTTCCCGGAAGTTCCCGAACATTCTTTTATTCGCCTCGGCCCATATAAATAGCCGCAGGTAGACGGCCCGGAATTCAGTTCGATACAAGCGATCATCAAGACGACTTCGAAGTGAGAACAAGTGATCAATAGTGAGTGAACCAGTGATAGTGCTTAGTGTTTGGACCTAGTGATTTGTGTGAGCTAGTGTCAGTGAATAAAGTCTTCAAGAGAGTCACCAGGTCTTCCTCTCCGAATCCTCGAACCCTAGTACGTAACAATATTTAATATATATCCAGACCCGGGAACATTGAAAACTTTTTGTTGCCACACACTCAACCAATTGAGCCACAGAGGTCGTCAAATCTGTACTATTTTCGAAAGGTCCTCAACTATAATGTAATAAGACATACCCTGTTGCCTGTATTTGCCGGCCGCCTTGCAAGCCGCTTCCGTGCCCTCTTCTTTGAAGTCCTTAAAGTGCATCACCTCAGCCATGATGAAGCCCTTCTCGAAGTCCGTGTGGATCCTGCCCGCCGCCTGCGGGGCTTTTGTTCCCTTCTGAAAGTCGAAAGATAGATATCAACTCCCCTTTTGTTGGTTAGTAAATTATTATACGCAACTACGCCTCCGTGGTCCAGTGGTTTAGAGCGCGGCTAACTTAACTGCATTTCATTCATTTGATCAGCCTGCATTGTCCTAAGGAAACATGTTACAAGTTTGATTAGGACAATGCATTATGCAGGCTGATCACCTGATTGTTTGACAAGTGAGATGATGATGGGCATGTAAAAAGTCGGTCCTGCGCCTGATCTCTCGCCAGTCGTGTCGGTCTACCGTCCCACTGGGTTATGAGGGTAAAAGGGATAGAGAGTGCTTTTGTGTACTGGGCACTATAAAATCACTCCTGCGTAACTGTCCTGGTTTCAATGAAACTGGTCACCATCGCCAAAACCGGTGTGGGAGTTATATACGCAACTAAGGCTCACTTGAGTCATACTATTTTTCTCGTTCTTCGTAATTTATGAAAGAAAAGGCATCATGTTTTATTATAGCAACAAAGAGATACTTGTCAAACTACGTCTCGTTTCGCCTCGCTTTGTATCACTAAACCCTGTCTTATTTTATTTTAAGGACTAATTAACTGTCGTCACTTTTAGTTCTGAACTTATGAATAATATTGTACCTGAATCGTCCAAGCCTTGACCTCATCAGGTCCGGCGGTGAAGAAGTACTCCAGCTGCAGCGCCCGGTAACCCTGCACTATGATCTTGTCCAGAGCACTGGAAACATCGGACGTAAAAGTTTTGTAATAAGTAATTTAGGGCCTATTTCACGTCTTCCTGATAAAGTGCCGAATAGGCTATCCACAACCTTTTTAGACAGATTTTCCATACTTCATCTGTCAAGTTAAGTGATGGATAGCATATTCGGCAGTTATCAGAAGTGGTGAAACAGGCCCTTAGACTCGCGTCCGGAGCGGTTTAGCAAGAGCTAAATAGCCTTACCCTGAGTCGTGGGCGGAGTCGCGAAGTGAGTGTTACGGCGCGTACAGACGTGCGCGTTTTCTGCTGTTGCGATTGGAACAACACGCGAGCAGAAAACGCAAACGTCTGAACGCACCCTAGATCTTATATGAATATGAATTATAAATAAAACCCTCTTCACTTTTTTGTGACACCAGACAAGAATAAATAAGAATACTGAACGCATACGCGAGTTAAAACTGTCAAATTACAATACAGTCGATAGGTTGTTTAAATCATTGAAGCAACATTTTTCGCTCTGTAAAAAAACGTTAAACGCGTACCTGGTAATATTATGCTCCTTCAAGAACGCTTTCTTTTCCTCGGGATCCATTTCGAACAATTTCGACTCGAGCACTCCTGAGAAGGGTACGAGAGGCGCTCCAGGATCATTCTTGTCAATCCATTCTTTGAGTTTAGGTAACCTGGAAGTATAAATAAATTATAATAATAGAAAATAAAATATTATGTCAAGGGTTATAGACCAATGCGACTAACGAAAAAATAGGTAGAGAGACATTGCCATTAATAATGTGAGTTGAATGGTCAACCGCTTTTTCGCAGTCTGCGGAAACGTAGTGATTATATTATTCTCTTTGGTCTGCGGGCTGCGGCGCGCGTAAAAGCGCGTGCGTGTGCGCACTTGTGTATATGCATATTATTTTGACGTGACGTCTAATAACTCGATACTACGGAGTGCGTAGTGCGAGTTTTATTCGATCATACTCATCGAGAACGTTAACGCGAATTTGTATGGGATCAAAGCGGTATCCACGTAAGCCAGTAGGTGGCGCTGCTTTGATCCCATACAAATTCGCGTTAACGTGTTCGATGCGTATGATCGAATAAAACTCGCACTACACCCCCGGGTTGCATGCACGAAAAAGATGACGTCATTGTCCCGTTCTGTGTGTCGAGTGTGAGTTTTTTGTTTCACATTCGATCGTGAACGCGTTTAGCGTTTACTAAGATTTTGTATGGGAGCTGGGCTCACTCCCGTGAGCATCGCTAGGTGGCGCTGTAAAAATCCCATACAAAATATTAGTAAACACCAAACGAGTTCACGATCGAATGTCAAACAAAAACACACACTCGGCACACTGCTCATTGTCTTTTGTCACGTTCCGCAGGCGATAGCGCGGCACGAACGAGAAAGAGGCATGATCGGCTCGAGCGACTGTAATGTTTGATGTTGTCACATCAAACTACGGTCCGTAAAGGCGTAAACCGACTTTACAAACAACCAATTTTTTTACATAATATTATGGAAACTGTAATAATGTCGTATGGTGCCGAACGAAATATTTTCGGTATGTAGACTAACTCACCATTTGTTCTTTTTTCGAATGTAATCTTTTTCCGAAAGATTGACGAGATACAACGCCGGCTTTGACGTCAGGAATAAATATTTGTTTAGAACTTCTATCTGCAAATCAAAACGAATGCTTATAATTTTTTCTTTTGAGTAAAAAATAAACATTGAACTCGATATAAAGCCTTATTCACCTCAGCCGCACTCCAGTCACCGAATCGAATGTGTTTCTTTTCGTCCACCAAAATGCTTTTGATTTTCATTAATGCGTCCTAAAATAATATAAATATAAAACAATATCTGCTGTCATTAACCTGTTGTCTAACTGTCACAAAATAAGACCAGTCAAAATAACTAGACCTGATTTGATGATCTGTCGGCTAAACTAGACATAACCCAACTAAATTACATACGTAGTTCCGCCTATTCCCCAGGAGAGTTCAAGTATTACATTAAGCTTGTACTTTTCTACCCAAGAGCCAGAGTCGGTGACGCGGGACGCGGGACGGGAGCGTCTGCAACGCGAAACTGGTGTGCACACCGCGACTAAACGGTGCGAAACCGTAGATTATTCCCGCTCTGCCGACGCGAACGTCCCGCGTTGCAGACGCTCCCGCTTCGCAGTCGCTTTGGTCGCGTAGGTTTGGTCGAAGCTTTAGGATGGTACGTAATACTCAAACGCTCTCTACACAGGCACTAATCTACTGACTACTCACGTATTCAGGCTTGAGTTTCTTATCGTTGCCCCTGTTGACGACCCTGTCCAGTTTCTCGATGTTCTTCATCAGCTCCTCCACATCCTTCAGCCGCAGCTCCTCGCCTATCGTCTCCAGGTCTCTGACCGGGTTCACTTCGCCGTCCACGTGGATTACGTCCTCGTCATCAAACGCACCTAGAAATGTCAACGCGTTGTTAGGAAACATCATAGCAACATCTCGTTATAGTGATAATTCCATGGTCCATTGGCTTAGCGGGCCCCTAGAGTCTAGACTCTAGACGATTAATTTTATTGCCCAATATATTGACCGTTTAAGGTTAATATTGAACAGTATGAGCTAGTTTAATTTTTATTGCACCATATTATTGTGTAAATATCATTTTAGGTTTAGGGGCAGTCTCTACTCTCTCTCGGCTTGGTGGTTGTTGGATCGAATTTCCGCGTTGGGAAAATATTATTTACAACTTAAGAGTTAAGGATGTCACAGGCTGAACATTTTGGTAAATGCAAGTCCATGCATCAGATAGGCATGTTAAAAATCGGCCCTGCTCCATTATGGCCTATGAATGTAAAGGAAGAAAGAGTGCTTTTGTGTAGGTACTGCACGAACTTTTCGGCGCTATAAAAATACTCCTGCAGGGCGATTCACGATTCCCGTTCAACACAGATTCCGAAACTTTACCGTGCGGTCATTGGTCAATGCCTAGCGCGGCGTGCTTTTATTGGATGTTGCACGATAAAGATTCCGAATCCGAGTCGAATTACGCATTGTGAATCAGGGCCCTGGTGTGTTGGATTAAAGATAGTAGAATCCGGGTACTATAATATAATCTAATAGAATACTCACGACACAAGTTAAATATGGCATCGCAGGCCTTGATGTGCGACAGGAAGGCGTTGCCGAGACCCTGTCCCTCCGCCGCGCCCCGAACCAGACCCGCTATGTCCACCACGTTCAGAAACGCTGGTACTTTGCTGAAAAAAGTATAAAGGTATGGTTTAGAATGATTGAGCGAAGTTTGAAAACTTAACAGTTACGTTTGAAAATGCATAACGCATATATACTCAGAACTTGAGCAGCACAGCCAATCGACCTCTGAACATTACAAAGGCCAATTCAATGTTGTTGGTAAACAATATTATGATATTTTATGATATTATGCTGCAGATACTACTCTGATATTGCGTATTTTGTATACCTACCTAGCTGGCTTATGGAACTGGCAGAGGTAGTCAAATCTTTCGTCGGGCACTGGTACCCTACTTGCTGAAACAATAAATAAGGTTAGACATCTCAAAATAGGGTTAAACATAATATTATTATGTATTATAAGATTCAACAATTACATGACACTTACTTTGATATTGATAAAATTAATTTGAAATTAAACATCTGGTGAATAAGTAACATTTATTTCAATAAAAAATAATGCACACATATGCACATCTTTAAAAAATTAAGCTACACAGAAATATACGTTAAAATTTGGCCTATTCCTATTTGTCTTTCACTCGCGCATGAATGTATATTTAGCTATCTCGTTTCCACATGTTTGCGATTGGAGCGAGATATTTCTAGTACGAGTAGTACGTTTCGAGTAGGTCAATGGCCGAGTTTCTTCGTGTTTAGTAACCAGACTATAGTAGTATTTACAGGCAGCATTTAGGGTACAACGCAAAAGGATTATCCATACAGCGAATACGTCTGCGAAGTGTCGAGTAAAATTTGCATCTACTTTCATAACGTTGTAAGGCGTTTTTGTATGTGGGTAACAAGGACTTATCTGTGTGAGGGTTAGATATTTTCAAATGTAACCCAATATACATGAGGGCTGATAGACGAATATCGAGGCCGAGATATTTTGGTCTCGCCAGGTTTACGGCGCAGCATGCGTCTGTGATTGCCGCGCTAACAGTTTGCTCAAGATATTCCAAATGAGGAAGACTTTTTAACGGCGTCTTTTGAAAGTTTCTAATCTCTTCCGGTATATTTATGTCATAATACAAATGGGGTGTGGCTAAGAATTTTTCGTGACATCGAGGGGAGCAAAACAAGTATAGTCTCCTCTTATATGAAGCCGCATAGTCCTCTTTTCCATTTACTATCTCATATGCGGGTAAATTGTCTTTGTAAGTTACCAAGCATATTCCATCCTCGTAAACTCTGGTTAAATCAACATGCTTAATTACAATGGGTATATCAGGTATATCCACATCGGTTAACAATGTTAAAACGCTAGTGTATTTTAGAACGAGATCCAGATGTTTGGGACAAAACCAATAAAACTTGTCCTTATACTGAACGAGACCCTTTTTGTCTGGTGGGTAGTAGCTGTTCCGAAGAATCTTCTTTTCGAGACACACCGGACAAAAGTTTTTAAATCGAGACATTTTGCTTTCAATTGCTTCATTGGATATCCCGAACATGTTGGCCGAAACTACTTTCCAATCCACGTAATCTAAATAATAATGTATTTTTGGAATTATTGAATCTATAATTGCAATCGCTTCAGTAAGACACTGCCATTGCGATTCATTACTATTAATAACGTGGAGATTCTGAGGGTCTTGATTAATCCAATCATTTAGTGCCTTATTTTTTGCCATGTAATTGGTATATCTCTCAGTGATCAATGGTTTTGAATAGGGCGGCTTATGTTTAACTATACTATCGTAAACCTCCATCTGACTATTCCTTTCGACAGTCTGTGAGTTACTGTCCAGTTGAAAAATCATAATGGGATAAATTCTATGCTTTAGAAATTCGCTACACTCGTGAACTGTTTCAGGGAAACCATCAAAGATCACGCCATTTGCATTTACCCCAAATACTGTAACTACAGTCAGCACAGCTTTTACAAAGAGGTCATCATCTATAGTTTTTCCGGAACGAATCACTTTTTGAATTCTTCTTCCTAATTCTGTCCATCCCATTTCTTCAAGTATGTATCGAATCACCATACCTTTGGATACACAAAACAATCCGTAGCGTTTAGAAATCTTAGCCGCTAATTTGCTTTTCCCTGATTTAGGAGGTCCAATAATTCCAACGCTGAGAGGATACTGTCGGTAAGCCTTCAATACTTCGATATCGAGGTATTTTAAGGGATCTTTTCTAAATTTTTCGAGATTATCTTCAGAGCAAATAAAGTAAATGTAGGAACGGTGTATGACCGGATATGATTTGCCTTGGACCTTCCAAAGGTTAAAAGTATGTATTATTGTTTTTGGGTTTTCGGTTACAAATACTGGGCAGAGACGATTGAATCGACTCAGAAATACCAAACCTTCTAATAGCAACATTTCTGCAACTTCAGGACTGACGACGAATGTTTGTTCAAAAATTGATTGACATCTACTTGTAATTGATATCAGTTGTGAAATTAATTTGGTCAAAACTTTATCTTGTTTTTTAAGTGCGTTTACTGGAATTACGTTTATATTCTGCTCGAGTAGATATTCTTTCAGAGACTCGATATTATTTAAATCCAATTCAAACATTCCTTGCCACCTCAATTTCATTTTATCGAGAGCAGATTCCCAGGTTTCCCATTCAGTATGATCTGTTGGTGGCGGATATTTGTTAACAAGTTCATCATATTTTTTAATTACTTCAGGATCGGTACTTATTGCACCTTCAATATTAAATGCTACCTTTGTTGAAGGTGACTCCTTTTGTTGATTAAAATCAGGATATAATTTATCGAGTATATCATCGATAATTAGTTTGGCTACCAATGTTTTGGATATGTCTTCAATCCATTTATTTTTTTTATCTTTCAATTTTAATGCAGCATTTTGTTTCGCTTCCTTTAGTTGACTTCTCCAAAGTTCATTATACTGTGGTGACAGTCTTTTCAATGTAGTACCAAAATTTCCTTTCCAATCAATAACCAAATCTGGGACACAGAAGCATTCAACCATACTTTTGACATCTTTTGTTGTTTTTGGAAATCCATCCAGTACAAAACCTGTATCGACGTATGGTACATCGTTCCAAATTTCTTTCAATATTTTTCGAGTCCACGGAAGAGGGAGTGAAATTCTTTTCTCGAAATAGTTATGTATAGTACGTCTGACATAATTTTCATTGCTGAAAATTTCAGATCCTAGTTTTTCAATTTCCTTGTCATCTAACTCTTTACCAACATCCAGACTGTTGTCAATAAAATTATTTTCATACTTCCATCCAACTTTTTTGAATCGCTTAGGTATTAAAAACGACTTCATGACATATTCATCAAAATCAATATGTATAAGACCCATTTCATCAGCAATTTTCTTGGCGACTGTAGATTTTCCGCTTCCTACGCAACCCATAATACAAATTCGAATACATGGGATTTTTTTAAATGGATAATTGTATTTCTGATATTTTGTGGGATCAGTTTTGAATAAATCTTTACACTGTTTTTGACTAAAATAATAAACTCGGCCATCGTATTTCAAAGACAATTCTTGATTGCTTTTCCAGAGAACGCTATGATCAAAGAAGCACACAGGACAGTAAATACTTGTTTCGCCAAGTGCTACAGATTCGTTGTACAATACAAGATCTTTTTTATCACGATCCTTATCATCTATGATCACATCAGAGTTTCGGCAGGGTTGAGAATAGCATTTTCTTAATTTTAGTAAAGTTTCCTCTATAATTTGTATATCGCTTTTATCTTCAATGTCGACATCAATGTAGCATTTTCGTTTCTCATTCAGCTTTAACTTTAGCTTATTCCAGTTATCTTGAAAATATTCTTTGGATTTTGTTCGCTCGTTAATTTTTTCTTGTGTGTCTTTATAATTAAGTGCATTGTTTAAAATTTTATCTAATAAGAATTGGATATAGTTGGTTGAAGTTATCGGTGTACTACTAGGAATTTTCTGTTGAAGTTTTGTTTTTATTAAGGGATCATTAGCTAAGCATATTCTTTGTAGGTAATTTTTCATACTTATTTCAATTCCGTCGTATACTTTTATCAGTTCTTCGTTTAGATCTCTTGTATCGTAAATAGCTATAGCGTAATCTGGTAATAAATCAGATTCAAATAAGTAATCCCATAATTCGGGGTCAGAAGGAAGCCCGTCAAGTATAAAGTCGTCATATTCTGCTTTACCACATGAATATATTTTAATATCATTACATCTGCACTGTATGAGGTTTATGAGGTCTTGCATTATTTCTTCATTAGAAGGAAGTAAATCATTTTCTAAATTGTTACTAGAAATATACTTATCAATTTCACTAACGACATCATCATCGTCTATAGCTGGAATATCAGGCTTCTTTAACTCTGCTGTAATTTCAATAGGTGCGAATTTCGTTAACGTGTTATTTTCTAATGCCTCTTCACAACTTTCTATGTCATCTAATATTGGTATACACGAAATCTTATCTGTAATTTCTTTTAAGTTTTTAAAATTATTTCTTAAAAGTACTTTTCTCATATGTTTTTTGTTCGATTTATTTTTTTCTATCGACAAATATGCTTTTAGAGCAAGCGTTATTGATTCCAACCATTCATTTAATTTTTCTTTTCTTTCCGCGTCAAGTTTTTCCCATTCTGTTTTACGTTTATCTTCAATGGTAGAAATTATTTTCGAAAAAACATTTTCACAAACAGTCTTATACCTTAAAAGCTTTTTTTCATTATAGAAGTTTTGGAAACTAATGACGGGGGTGTCAAAAATCCACGAAAAGCAAGTAGCAATCATTGTCTTTCCAGTTGCCTCGGTTCCTGTGATTATTATCCTACACGTAGGCTTTAAATCTTCTAATTTTAAGAATGGACGAGGATTATCACGGAATGAAGACATTGCGTAAGCAGAAGACAACAGATAAACATATTTGTACAATGCCACACTATATTTAGCTTTTCCGAGCGTTAAATGACGGTGGGACAGTTCAACAGGGCAAAGATTATGCCACGGGGAAGAACGCCTATTAAAATTCAAAGTATCAGCTCTTAAAACATTGAAATTTTCCACATCTGTCCAAAATAGATCCTTGTTTCCGGACGCATCATCTAAAAACAGTGATTCGGGTATAAGTACTGGTGTCACATCTATAAGGGACAATCGTTCTTCTATGAAGTTTATCTTTTCAGGTAGTGTTATACGACTATCTAAATTTAACATTTTAGATGGATGAAACTCTTTCAATTTTTCTTCTATGTACTTATCAGTGTGATCTTTAAAGTTACATGTTTGAATTTGTGTTTTTTCTTTATAGTTTAATGGATGTTTGCAGTTATATTTTGGGTTAAATACTATGTGATCTACCAATTGACTATGATCAGTTATTTTATAATTTGATGGCCAGCGGATTTCAAAATCATGTTTTATACTCGCTAAAGGTTTATTTTCTCTTTTATTAGTCATATAATTGTAAAACTTATTGCTCCTTTTCGTAGTCAGGTCACTGTGGGGACAAGTAATATTAATGATAATGTTGGGTTCAGCATTGAAAATTTCATTAATTTGTGCATTTATCACACATCTTTTTGCATAATATATTTTACTCATTGCAGTGACTATATTGTGACAAGGATCTAGAATAAACTTTCGCAACTGAAATTGCTCTTCAGATTTAATCCTCCCTTCCATTCCTTTAGATCCCTCTTCTAAGATATCTTTTTCAGTACTAAGAGAAGTATTTGTTACAGTATCTGTATTATCTGGCTCATCAGTTTTGTTTTTAAATTCTAATATTTCTTGAACAATATCTTCTATAATGGTAATTGATTCCTCAGTATAAAATTGATCAAAAATGTAATTGATACTTGTACTAGAGTCTACCAAAGGGAATCCAGATATTACAAATCCACGATGTTTTACAACTGGACTTTCTAGTTTTTGTTTCAGCATTGACATCAACAAGTTTGATTTACACACTTTATTGTGTCTCAAATTAAAATCAATACATTTTCCAGTGGTGCTTTTGTGCCTTATTTCATCAGACAATATGTTTTCTGGGCATAAGTGTATACAGTTTCTCTTTTTGGAAAACATTTCTCCCAGGGAAAAGATTTCTGTGCCTTGCTTGCCAATAATTAAATAGCATGTGGGTGGCCTTTTGAGATATGATTCTAGGGCATCATGATCAGTCCAGTGATTCTCAGTTCCACCATCTTCTGGGATTGGTATGCTGGTGTTGTTCAAGCCAATAATTGCTGCTGCTAAGGGACGCATTTTCAGACATCCTGTAGAATTTGTTTCTACATCAATCTCATTTTGGTGACAAATTCTATTATAATAACAATGCATTTCCATTTTGATATTATTTTGGTAAATAATTGAGTTGTGAGTTTGTGACATTATTGACAAAATGTCAAAAATGTAATTTTATACAGACTGTATATTATATACTTATTGTAATTGTCCTCCTTTGTCTTATTTTTATTACTTTTCCATTCTTTAAAATTTTTAAAATATCAGTGTACATTTAGCACATAACAACATATCATGTTAATTGGCATTAATTTGGCACATAACAACATTTTATGTTGTTATGTGCCAAAATATAATGATAATAATTATGTTTTTTAAGCATTTATTCTATATGTATAGCGGCATAAGAGAAGATGATTCATAGGCGGTTGGTGAACCTATGTAATTTGGTTGCTTAGTGGCAAACCCAGCCAACAGATCATGATTAACATTGAAATAATTTGACCAAGTGGCGTAGGTCTTTCAACTGTTTAAGGATCAATTTGTACTAAGCCGGCCCCTAGACAATCAATTGTATTGTGCAATATAATGCTTTAATTTTATTGAACAGTTTATTTGATAATTAGATTGAAGGCACGCAATGTTCAACATCAACTCTAGACGGTTATTAATATTACGCAATATGTGATGTTGTGCAATAAAATTGTTCATCTAGAGGCCAGCTTGGGTACATATCAAGTAAGTTAATAATGCATTACAATAATGTTATATAAGCCAGTAAACAGTGTTGGCTGGTGCAATTTGATTACTTTAAAGGCTATCAATAGATAGCCATAGCATAGGCCAGTATTGTGTAAAATTTTGCAACATGCTTTTGATTCAAATAAAATATGTTACTAATACAATTTTAGATGTAAGGATAAATATATAAAAATACTTATTTTCATTGGGATCTATTGTGCAGAAGGGAAAGTTCTCCGCAGCAGCTTGGCTCTTAGTGAGCACATTGAAGAAGGTTGATTTCCCCACATTAGGCACTCCAACAATACCGACTTTTAGATTCGTTCCTACTCTGCCAATTAGAGGCTTCTTCTCTGGTTCTTCTACCTTCTTGGGAGGCATTCTGAAAGTTTAACACAATATTATATTGTCAAGTCAAGTTGATTTTCTGTATTTAAAAGATATTTATTGTACCGTATACAATAAATTTGTTAATTTTAAAACTGTGCTTATAAAATAAAGATTAAGTTTATTAAAGTTTACAACACATAGAAACTTAAATATTATGAAATAATATGAAAGATAAATAGGAAACCAATAAGTCCAATAACCTAACCCACCTGGAAATCTATGGAACTAGGCACAATAACACGTCACACGGCACTACTTTCAAGTGCAATATTTAAAATTATTAGTATGTATAGTGGTAAAACACAACTATTCACATAAAAATAAATTAAAATAACACCGGCCAGAGGCCACGCTGCGCTGTGGTGTTAAAATTTTTTAGAGAATGAATGACTTTGACAACTGACAAGTGACCAAATATGACAACACGAGTGACAGACTGACAGCGTCAACGTGACAGCCAGTGACAGAGACCTTAATTTTTTATTGTTAGAAAAATGGGCAAAAGATTGTTTTATAATATATTGTGGTATTAATTTTTCGGAATATTGGATATAATATGCCTCCAATATTGTGTTTTCTTATTTTATAGTTTATCAAATACCATACCTATATAGGACACGACACCGCCCAGGGCGCTGAAGGCAAACAAAAGGTGTGCCAATTTTTTCAGCACTATTAGCACTCTGGGCGCCGAAGAAATCTCGCCCAAGGCGCTGGTAGTGCTAAAACCGGCCCTGCTTAAAAACATACTGTTTACTGTAATTCTAATTTAAATAAAACAAGGCACATTAATATTCAAAATATACTAGGTATAGAAATAATTATTAAAAACATCATGATTCATTATGAAGTAAGTGATGCCCAAGGGGGTGACATAGGTGCTGGATTTTGTAAATAAGACATCACTACAGCTGATATTGAAAGCATAAAGGAGCTCACAATCTGAAACAAAAAAATATTATTCACATGATTGATTTTGCAAACCTATTTAGTATTTACAGAAATTTTATAACGGTGTAGTCTAAATAACTATTTAAGTAATAATAATATTTACTGCTTGTGATCAGACAATGAGGCTTCTCTTGCCTGCAAAGCAGAACTTGAATAATAATGATAAGGTGTGATCTTAATAATAATATTTCATATTTCAATGTAAGATACATTAAATATTATTGTAACCTGTTTGGTGTCATCGGAAATTCTTGAGTTGGCAAAACTAATACTGGAACAAAACACTGCAGCCCACGCACACCACTTCAGCCTCATCATTAGCCCACACATAGAGAAGACCATGCCTGAAAAAACAGATAAATATTATTAGAAAGGACTCTAATTTATCAATTATGTTCTAATATGTAACAGTTTTTCATTAGCCTGTGCTATCCTAAATATGCTGAGCAAAGACCTCAGTATAGTAGCATCGTAACAAAATATGTTAATGAAGGGTGCCTTCTAATTTTTTTATTTTTTATTTCTAATATACAAATAACATTCCAGAAAGCTTTTATTTCTACACAAATTTAATGATCTTCAAAAATTCTATGGTAAAAAATTTTTATATTGTGAACCCTGAAAAGACATACTTATTTTTTATTTATAACTAATAAGACATATTTGTGATTGGCCTTTATATATACTAATAAAGATAAAACTAAAGTAAAATTATGCAAATAGCTTGTAATGATAAGCAAAAAACATTAATACCAAGGATATTCATGTAATCTGTTGTGAGGTCTTCTCCGGGAGCAGATGTGGGAGGTGGTGGTTTGTAGCGACGCTCGCGGTCAGCACGCCTCGGGTCAGCAGTAATTTGCATCTAAAACATAACTTGAATTAGATAAATCAGTTTGCGATCGATTAAAGCGAGAACGGAACGCACCTTTGGAGGTTTGAATGTTGGTCCACAAATAATTGAAGATTTCACAAGCTGTCTAACTGAGAATATAATACTTGTTTTATTGGAGATCGATAAACTTAATTTAATTAAAATATTTAAAAATTAAAAATTGTTTACGATCAAGTCTTGTGATTTTGGAATTTGGATGATGTGACGTTTTGTGACCTCAAAATACCAAATTGACAGTGACAATTGACATTGACGTATAATTTTTTTTCTTAATATGGCGCTCAGCTTTTCACCATGGCCAGTATCGAATAAAATATGACGGGAAAACAATTTTCTTCTTTCAATAATTTTCATCATCGTTTCACTATAGCGTCAAGTCTTAAGTCTAGTCAAAGTCTAAGTAAAAGTCAAAACAATCAAGGAGTCAAGTCGGTCAATTCAGTAAAGTGGTAGACGCTTTACCGAAACTTTTGACGGAGTTTTGGAGGGAACACAAAAAAACACGTTTCTGGAAGTTGCACCATTCGCCTACACTTGTGCACGATAACGAATATCTAATGGTTAATTAATAATTTTTCTACCAATATTACACCTCTCAATCCCCAAGCGGCTGGATCCGGCCGCTGTCGGCTGTCATTGTCAACGCAGCTATTCCGTCTAGACTCAAGCGGCCGGATGTGACCGCGTTCTTTCATTCGATTAAAAACCCAGCTAACACAATTTTAGGAAAATAATACAAAAACACAACAGCACTCTTTCACGTTCCCGGCAAAACTCCATTGCAATTCTACTTCTTTTTATTCAATTGTGTAAAAGAACAAGACGTAATACACAGATAGGTTTTTTATCATCCATATTTTGCACTAACTGTGACAACAAAATTTTTATTTCAATATTATGTGCCCAATCAAAAAATCGTAGGTATTGGCTTAAACGTATAGGATTTAGGAACAAGAGGTATCCAAGGACCTAAATTATCCCATAACCCATTTAAAGCTTAGGTACCTATTCAAGGAAAATATTATTTGATACAATTTGCAATAATTTGCGAGTTGGATTCAGAGATGATTGTTGTCAAATTACGTGTTGAGTTTAATTTTATTAGCGATTTGACTTAATATTGGTAATTACTACGTCGCGGCCGATGTATCTTCGGCCGTTTGTCCACCGCCGCCGTCGACGGGACGTCACCGGGACGTCACCGATACAAATTCAAATAAAATGCCACTTTATGACCTAGGCAAATAATAAACAACAAATAAACATCTTTATTTTTTAACTTAATATTTACAGGACAATTTTATACAATCACTGATCTCCACACTAGGATTCCCTGTGTCGTGGACTGTGGAGACCAGTCTCTAAGGGCTAGGCTGGTTTTGTTTTCTACCGACATTGGCCTCTAGGGTCTAGCGACCCATGCCACCGCTTTGTAGCGGCGCAGAGCAAAAAGAAACGTATTACACAGGGTGTAACAAAACTAAGTGATAAATGATAATACCTTAAGGGGTGTATGTGTTTCTGACAATATAGAGTTCACTGTGAAGGTAGCAGCGCTGAAAGAGCAACATTTTTTTCTGATTTGTATGGGCAAGCGCCCCGCATCGTGACTCGTGCATATTGCCATACAAAAGTGCAATAAAGTTAGGTACTTTTTCAGCGCTGCTATGCTTGAGAGTGAATTTTATATCAGGAACACATACACACTAAAGTATTTATCACTTAGTTTTGTTACACGTGGTATAACCTTTCTGACAAACGTTCAGAAAGTGGAATTTCATTTGAAGTTTGAATACATACCTATATTTTGTCGTTGACGTCCCGGTGACGGTGGCGGTGGACAAAAGCCCTAACTAACAATACGGGTGTTATTAATACATATTTATTTAAATCACGACCACGGCGCACGGGTCAGAGTTAAGTATATAGAGGCGTCTGTAATTCGGTAATCATCGGTTGCAATCCTCTGCAAGGTCACAGTGCTGGGAAATTGGAACTGATATTTTGTCTAAATATGGCGTCGATTAGGCGCCAAAAAATGCAGCACACTGCATGATAAATTCAGCCAAAATAAAAAAAAAATATATCGAAGAAAATTATAAAGCAGTAAGCCCGTCTATGATGATGAATTCAGAATTTTATCTAAACCTCAGAAATGACTACCTTCTACTGTCTACATCGTTCTACTGCTAATATTTATACTGCCTATTTCCACGAAGAAAATCCTCGATCAAGTCAGTATTATAAGTATTCTATAATATATATTTTTGTATAAAATAAGGGGGCAAACGAACAAACGTTTCACCTGGTGGAAAACAACTACCGTCGGCCGTCGCCCATGGACACTCGCAACATCAGAAGAGTTGCAGATGCGCTGCCGGCCTTTTACGAGGGAATACGCTCTCTTCTTGTAGGTGGTATTGGTCTGGAAATACTGCTGGTGACAGTTCAGTCCAGTATTTTATAGTGCGTGGCAGAAAGTTACGCGAAAAACGCACGGTGGAAAACTGCCACTCATCAAGGTGATGAGTGATGACTGATTTAAAAAGTAGTAACAGACCCACTTTAGCGTTTACGTCATAATAATTTTTAAATTCTAATAAACATAAACGAACCGACTTGTACCGACTCATACCTACATCTCAGCTAACTAACGGTCCAAATTACCATAGACTCAACGAATTTCTCGGCTTCCACGCCCCGCAAGTGTTCACCAACAATCGCTGCCTGGAGAGCTAAGGATCACTAATACCAGGGTGAGCGCTTCCGGCGCCCGCTGCTAAGTAAATTGCCGAAGAAAGGGTGCCGCGCGTCGCCATTGTCAACCGATTTCAACGAATAAAACAGTTAACAATATGTAGCCGATCGTATTGTCCCGCCGCACTCCTTAATTATGTGGAACAGTGAAAGGGTCATGTTTTTATTAAATTTGTACAATGTACATATAGGGTGTGATTAGTTTTTGCGGGCTGTTTTATAATAATATTACGCAGGAGTAATTTTATAGTGCCCAAGTGTGTGCAATGGTAGAATCAAACTCTACCAAACAAATCAAGAGACAGAATTCGATTATTTTTAGTGCAGAACGCATATACCTACTGTATCTTGTAAATTAATTTTCATTAAGATTTAATTTACCTACTTAACTGAAAACAACTAACATTTTTGGATTTATTTTCTATGCGCTTGGACCAATATTTGCGTTATCCAACGTTAATAAACTGACACAATAATTTATCTACAATATCAAGTGCTCAGATAAAAAAAAATTTAAATCAGACATAGGGTAGTACCTTATACTGTTACTGTGCAGTATAAGGTGAGGCACATTTTTAATTAATTTGTTAGCCAAATTAAGAGCTACTGAATATCCTTTCGACCAATAAAGTTCGAAGATACGCAAAGTTCTACAAAATACTAAAGCGTAAACTGTACTTTGTGCAATGAAAGTATGTAAAATTTGTGATCTTGGTAGTTAGGTGTTAACTGTTACACTTACACCACTTCCTAATAAGTGCCGGATAGACTATCCACCACTTAACTTAACAGATGGTGAATCTGTCAAAAAAGTTATGGATAGCCTACCCGGCAATTTATCAGGAAGTGGTGAAACAGGCCCTAAGTAAATAACAAAATCAGTCACTATCTTGGTTATTTAGTTTAAGACGGAAAATTGGATCACCCTGTATGACGGCTACCAGCGAGTGTGTACTGTGTAGTTCCCTCATGAGCAGATTACTATAATCATTGCGCCCGTAACGCAGTAAATGACGAGGTACGCTAGTGCTCAAAACACATGTTTAGGTAACGCATTCGTTCCACTAGGTCACTCGCCTTGTTTTGTTTAAGCAGCTCCTAAATTCACTTTAAATATTATTATCACGTCATTTGTAGCATGAAGAGGTTATTAGATTGTTCTTAAAGTTTTAATGGGTTTAATACAAAAGATGAATATTGTAATACGAAAATAGCGGCACGCTGTGGCGATACGCTTTCACGCAGACACTACTTGATGAATCATCATGAAACTTTGTACAAATACTCTGGGAGGTATAGGGTACTTTTTATTTAAAAAAATCTTTTTACGAAAAAAAAAATTAAAAAATTAATGTTGACGTGGACGCGGACGAAGCCGCGGGTAATAGCTGCAGGTAACATAAAATAATAAAGCTTTATCAGAGAGATACCCACGATCAACGATGTACCTACTGAATATAGTATTTCCACGTTCTTTGAAGTGTTTTCAGCCGTTGCTCAATTCTCAGATGATCAAGTTCTCTTCAAGTTTTAATTCAAACCACGATATATAGCTATGTAGAGCAGCACTTAATGCTTAGATGTATTGAGGATGGGCTCATTATGCAGCTATGCAGGTCTGTTATTACAGCAAATAGAGGCAAATTGCTCCTCTAACGCACCGACAGCTAATGCTAAAGCTTGAACCGTTTCAGTTAATTCGTCACTTCACCGCATTACCTATTGAAGAAGTTCGATTCAGAATTTGTGGCAGAGATGCAAGTGTTTTCGATAATGTAAACATGTACTAATAGTGTACGCCTGCTATTTCACAAGGATAGGTAAATGAAATGCATATATGTACTTAGTTAATACAAGTGTCAAGTTATATAAATCATTTCAGTAGAGTAAACTAGTTTAACAAGCGGAATGTGCTTATTCTCTTTTCATTAGGCTTTCAAAGGGCTAGTAGAGTTGCGGTAGGTTCTATCGTAGCCGCAACTCTGCCTTAAGCGATGAGTGCAGGAGCACCATGGGGCTTTAGTGGGTAGACTACACAGGAGTCCCACATACCCGGCCGATATCCCCAATTCGCCGGGGATGCGTAAAGCATTTCCCCATATTGTTAAAAAAATGGCTTTCAAAGGGGCTTCAAATAACCCGGAGGCCGGAGCGAGTTTTTACTCTATTTTTTAGTACCTACATTGAACGTCCAAGTAGAGTAAAGAATACAAATTTTAGTAAAACTTACTTAGTTTTACTCCTGAATCCAACGTTTTCCTTGATCTGCAAACAGCTAGCGTTCATAACATAACAATGAGGGGCTGTTTTACCACTTACTAATAAGTGCCGGGCGCCGGATGGACTATGCATAGAGTACAGACCAGAACTTATCTGACAGATAGAGTATTGCAATATTTAGGGCCTGTTTCACCACTTCCTGATAAGTGCCAGATAGGCTATCCACCACTTAACTTGACAGATGAAGTATGGATAATCTGTCAAAAAAGTTGTGTATAGCTTATCCGGTACTTTATCAGGAAGTGGTAAAACAGGCCCTTATAAATTAGGTAGGTATGTCTTTTGTAACATTCGCAAAACTTCTTTTATCCGAAATTTGGCTGTTTTGGTTGACATGCATTTCCAAATGTATATAATGATTGGAGTATTTACGTCATAACTAGGTACCTAATAAGCACTTACCTATATACATGTTTTCTAGTCCTGACATAACAGATAAATTATTCGCCTCGCGTCGTGCTGTAATGGCCGGAGGAATGACATCGGAAATTATTTTTAATCGGCCAATTTGCGTGCTCCATGATGGGGGTAACCACTAAGTGCTGGCGCACGGGAAGCCAAGCGTGAACTTAATTAAACGGTAGAGGATACTAGGTACTAACATACTATACCTAGCAGTGTCCTATAATATGTCCATGGCCTAATTCTGTTACGTATGGTAGGAAAAGAAAGAACCTTTTTTACATAAGGAAGTGACTATGCCGCTCCGGCTAATTGGTGTCATTGGCTTTTTTTTAACTAGCAAATGGCCCACCACACATTCCCACTACTGCAACTCAGTGCCGTAAATAGGGCGGTGCCACCGGTGCCCAGGCACAGGGCGTAGACTCTGGGGGGCGCAAGAGTGGCCGAACCGGAGAGGCCTATACATAATACATATAGCATTGCTCTGCCGGGTACCTATAATATCTTTAAAAAACAAGGGCGCCGCTATAGACAGGGCTCGCACAGGGCGCGAAAAAGGCTATTTACGGCACATTGTGTCAACATCAACAGTGGTAACCAACCACGAAAACCCTTAGATATAATATGATCTCGGAGGTGCCCGAGGGACAAGCTAAAATCTAAATCTTGATACCTGCAACGAAATTAATCAGAAGATTGAAGAAAAGTAGGAGGAGTAGGATATAAAAGCATTATGCATCCACTCGTTATTCATCTATCATAATATAAATGTACTAGTCTTAAGATGGTTGCCTGGAAGATATCGCTATTTAACTATAAGGCCGCCAGAATTGTATTGTCTTTCTCCGATTTTACTGTTTTCTTATGTATTTTGTGGAATGCAGTAAAGTATAATATTATTATTATTAAAGCAAAGTTGCGGGAACGAATCCCGCCGCAACTAACTTAGTGCTATTGATCTGACGTTCGAGGTATGAAAATTGGGACCCTGAGTGTCAGATATACCTCATACTCGTAAATGGTACCTAGGTACGGACACCTTTTACCCTTTAGCGTAAAGTCATATTTGTAGAAGCCTGCAATGTGAGCTTAGGTAGTCCTAAACTCATGTTGGTGGTTTATCCATAAATTATCTAGGTCAGGGATTCCCAAACGTATTTGTGCTGTGACGCCCTTGGGACTTTGTCATTTCTTTACGACGCCCCTCAACCCAGCGGCCCCCAAAAATACTTTCCAATTTTAGAACCAGCGGCCAGCCTACATAGGTTATCATAAAAACACTATTTGGACATTTATATTTTTTTAGGAAATAACAACCAAATCAAAACAAAAGCATAAATCAATTAAAAGAGATATTTATGAAAGATATTAAAGCTAGCAAGAGTGGCTAATGGCTGAACTGGATGCGCTTGCTTTTCTGAGCATTATAGCATCTGAAACCGGGGATGTATGCGGTATTCGAATGACAATACGCGCGGTGCTCACTGGATTTGGTTGTGTTGAGAATTGAGATGCGACGCCCCTAGGACAATGCCGCGACGCCCCAGGGCGTCGCGACGCACAGTTTGGGAAGCCCTGATCTAGGTAGTGTTTCTTTCATATTACCTATAAAATGTTGAAATCTTAGACCTACTAAATAATGATACCAGTTACCACATCCAAATCGAAACAAAACATATTATAGAAGTGGTAAGCACACCGACACTTTATGAGCTTTAAAACATACCTACACAGTACACTCCACCGCCGTATTATGTATTTTAAAGCGTTGAAGGTGGATTGTCCATTAGGCAATTATTGGTAATCATGGCGGATTTTAATAAATCAAATTAAACTCCCATACATTAGCATATCAAACCGTGATAGCGTGTGTAATTACAATCGAAACAATATATAATGAAGCGAATAGAGTTAAAGCGATTTGCATTTCCGATCGCATCGATCTTCCCTTCCTTTCCTCCCCCTATCGATTGGCTGTGGAGTGAGGGGGTCAGCTGTCGAAGGCTAACGTCCACATTAAATTTCTGCTCGTTTCAAAGTAAATGATTATTTTGATTACATTTAATTTGCATATGGGCGGCGTACGGCTGCCCCGGGCGGCGCTGGGCTCGCCCGCTCCGTCGCCGCAACCCCTGTACTTTTCTGTAATGTTTTCGCCATTTTCAACAAAATTCCACACAAATCATATAATCTCTGGTATTATCATGGTTATTATGAAACCGTACGGTAATGGGTCGGCTACACAAATTCCTGATAACTACGAGTAATCAACATAGACGGCAAGCTGGTCTGATGTCTTCAATTATTGGTAATATCGGGCTTTTAAACGTTTATAGGAAGCTGACTGGCGGGTTTAGGTGGGAGGAAGATGGGCCGCTTATGTAAATTTTATATTCCAGAAAATCTACGAAAGTAGTCTTTAAAAATTTTATGCATCATGCTCTTTTGAATCTGAAAATAAAAAGTGCCAATCAAAACTGAAAATATGTTATTTTCGAATGAGCGTGCACTTAGGTAAGGTAAGGTACTTAACATAAACATACGGTAAATACATTAGTTTACTTTAGTTGTAGTGATCAAACAACCGGCCCTTGTACAAGCTACTAAGTAACACAGAAAAAAAGTTATGTAGAGAAGCTGTCGACTATGGAGATACGAGAAAAGTGATGAAAACTTAATGAAAATTTTTGGTTGAAATCACATCTCAGGTGTAAGCGAAGCTGAAAATATAGGTGTTGTAAGGTGTAACCACAAACAAATCTGATGGTCATGGAAATGAGAAGGAATTCTCTATGAAAACTCGGCTCTACCAAATTCTACATAAAACATGAAATACCCACTTTCATAGTATTTTAAGTAACTTTAACATCAAGCAGGATTATTTTAAGAGGTACCAAGTTCTCGTGGGACATATCAAATGTATAAAAAACACATATACATAACATTATGTTGCGTTCCGAAGCGTGCAGTTGTGGGCGGGGCGTGGTCGCGATTGGAGGCGGCGGCGCCAATGCGCGCGCGCCGTACGGTAGTCACATACCAACATATACTATGCCGGCAAAAAGCCTACATATTCATGGGACATAAGCTATGAGTAGCTTGTGGAAAGGCTTATAGGGAATGTTAGAGAAGGTACTATATCGGCAAAAAGCCTATACATTCATGGGAATAATATGTTGAGTATAGATTGAGGAAAGGTTGGTTGAGAATGTTATAGAAGGTATGTATTATGTAGAGAACTATACCATAAACTATTGTAATTTAACGAACAGTGAGAGGCTTCAAAGTAAGAAAAATAAGATAAGCATTCGTTTAGCATAGTATCGCGTTTATTCTTTCAAAACATATCCTTAATGCAGAGAAACCGATCATATTATGCATACCTAAGTACCTATTCAAAATTGTTTTATCTAAACTCTAAAGTAAAGCATGGTAAACCAATTATTTAATCTTTATGTCTAAGGCACTCAACTCTTTTATTTCAGTGATCTTAGGTAAATACACATACACAATGTTATGAATAAGTCATATTGAAACTTACACAGGATCAGGATTATCCATCAGTTAATGGAGCCTAATGAAATTCATACTTCTATACTAACATTTTAAAATATGTTAAAGTGTGCCTGTCTGTCTGTTGCCTCTTCACACCCAAATCGCTGAACCGACTTTGCTGAAATTTGGTATGGAGATACTTTGGTTATTTTGAGGTAGGACATAGCATACTTTTTATCCTGAAAAATTCTACGGTTCCCGGACGGTAAACGAATCTAGGCGCAACGGAGTTGCGGGCGTCATCTCGTATCTACAGCATAAAAATGAAAAAAAACACAAAACTCAACATTCACCATCGCCGTCATTTCCTCTATCTTTCTACCCACATATTTTCCGGTAGTGTAGGCAGGTTGGCGACAAATTGGCCATGATTACTGGACCATAATGGATAATGATATAATCCAAGCCGGCGGCGTCGCGCGAACCTGATAACTGACATCACAGGACTGTTGCCGATCGAACCTTCGGCCTCCAGGCGCTTGACTATTTCTGGTACCGTTACTGCTTATTGATCTTGCAGATTGCTTCTTAAAATTATATCAATATGTCATGCCACATAACCCATGCTATATCAACCCATGCCACATACATTTTATCAAGTTTAGGGCTCCAGGCACCAGATCGGTACCGTTACTGCTTATTGATCTTGAACTCGCTTCTTTAAATAAGTAATACCAATGTTTCTTGCCACATAACGCATATATTAATATGCCGACTCATGCCACATATGACATAACTTTTACCAAGATAAGGGCTCCAGGCACCTGATAGCACCTCCAAGTACCTACCGCCGTTACTGCTTATTGATCTTGCAGCTTGCTGCTTTAAATAATATCAATGTTTTGTGCTACATAACCCATGCAATGCCAACCCATGCTACATAACTTTTACAAAGTTAAGGGATCCATGGCACCTAACTATTGCTGTAACCGTTACAACTTATTGATCTTGCAGCTTACTTCTTAAAATTATATCGATGTTTCGTAAGATATAACTCGTATGCCATGCCAACCTATGCCACACACCTTGGTAAAGCGTAGCTCGGTTGATGTCACCAACTGAATAATTAATAGAGAATAGGGAAATAATTCAGTACAGTCAAACAATAATTCCGAGTGCGTTTTGATTGTCTTGGGTGAGTAAAAAGTCAAGAAAACACGCAAAAAATTCACCTAAACGGAAAATTTTTCGTGACGTTTCATCATAAAACAATAAATTTATTATGTAGCTATCGTACATCAAATATGCTGTTTGTGCGTTTATTTACATAACTATTATACGATAGCTGCCATCGGGGGACAATTGTAGGTAATTAAAGACTTAAAATTGCATAAAACGATGTCGCAGTCGTTTCTACTGATGAAAAATGCAAATTCCACCCTCAAGCAACTTTTGCATAAGAATTACGTACACGGTAATAGGTCGTAATAGCTTTTGATTTTTCCACGTAAAAGCAAATGGCGGGAGTTTTTATTGTCCCAACTGTTCTATGCATAATAGCTGGGCGAGATTATAGAGTTGAACTAATGGTACCAGCCGTGGGACGAGCTATTGCAACTTTCTGCGTTTCCATTCTCATTGCATTCGTATAATTTGGGTCATGCAACTTTGGATAATCTTATTAGAATATTTTGTTGAAAATGTTTAAATAATCCTATCAAAATATATTGGTGATAATTAATCAAGCCAGTATTCGAAATATAAATAAAATGTAAAGCTAAACTTTGGTCTAATTATTTAAGGCATAACTATACACATTACGTTAAAGACAAAAGTACAAAAAACTCTTACGACTCTACAAGTACAACTCAGTACAGCTACTATTATAGCCGAATTCTTATAATGCTTTAAATTATAGAAGAGAATAGAATACATAAACTTAAAGGTCTTGCTGCTTACGGCAGTTTCTATTTAGTAGTTTCTATCAGTCAACCTAGAGAAAGAGACCTCACTACCTTGTGAGTACCTCACTACCTTGTGAGTCTTGTGTTTTTTGCGTCTTATCTGTCAGTTTTCGAAGTAACAGAATAAAATTACCTTTCGCGAAAAAAATTTAAAAAAATTGTTAGGAATAGAGCCTTTTAAGCAATTATATTCTTCACCTGACATGAAGAGATCTACAAAATATATCGTTGACATTAAAATTAAATGTTATTTTCATAAAAACATAATTACGGCAATAAGAAGTAGTTTAGAGCATCATACGTTATTAACGGTTCCATTATAGCATGATTGGCGATAGCATTATAGTAGACGAGCCCAAAATGTCCTTTCAAACTCTCATAATTATACGTTATGCGGACCGCATCGTAGTAAATGCGATATAAAACTCTATTTTATTACTCCAAATTGACACAAATTTGTCAAGAATAGAGCACGAATTATCATAATTTAGATTTGAAACCAAATTAACTATCAATTTGATTTCTACTTTCATGTTTCGGGTTAGGTTAAACTCAACGTAAAGGGATCACCGGAAGCATTCGCTTGTAATGTAACGCTACAGAGTCGAGCATTACATCAGTGAGGGAGGAGAACCGAGCATTACAATGCGCACCTTGTAATGATACAATGTGATATTGATACAACTTGTAACATCAAAGTTACGTGACAGTGAATTTCCACTTGCTATGGAATGCTCAAAGTCGAATCTATAATGTTACATTACACGCGAATGCTCGTCAGTCAGAGAGGTAGTATTGTAATGTAATGCTCAAAGACGAATCTATAATGTTACATTACTAACGTGGCCATATTATTACGTCCCGCTTTCAGGCAGTCTGTCCCGGTGTCCCCCGCGAGGCCGAAATTGTCTCGCTTTTGCACAAAAGACCAAACGATAATAATTTAAAAGTAATTTTATGTTTGAAATGCCTGTGCAATGCCTGAAAAAGGTTAGGATAATCCTGAAAAGGATTATTCTGCTATATTTTGCTTGATATCAATAATGGTAAAATATCTTTATAACAGATAGGCACACGAGAAGAAATAGGCCAAAAGTTGTGTTTTTGTATGGGAGCCCCCGTTAAATTTTTATTTTACTTTAATTTTATTATTAGTTAATCAATAACACATATATTTGAGGATTCTGTGTAGCTGTCAATGACCCATAAATATTAATTTTATTTTGTTGTCAGTATATTTTGTTTATATAACAGCAACAGTTAAACAGTCATAATCTGTGAAAATTTTAGAAGTCTAGCTGTAGATATGTTTGGTGTTTTGTTATTATGTATGGTTTACCCTTTGGGTACGGAACCCTAAAAAAGGAAATAGATTTAGTATTTTTTATTGAATGAGCATAACATAATAAATAATGTTACCACTACTCAATAATAGGTGGCGCCACAGGTTCCATAAAGCTGTGCAGCTTAAATAAGCTTTTTTAAAATTTGAATTAGATTTAAATAAAAAATTAGTACATTTTTGTAGTTACTAATACATACTACAAACATTATTTTTCATTGTTACAATAAATAGCATCAATTACTCATTAGTTAATGATTAACAGGCAACAGCTACAGGATAATGCCTAAGGCATGCAAGTAATAAAAAGTGATATAAAATTATTATTTATTAACTATAACATTACCGTCCATCATAATAAATTAAAAAAAAAAACATACGGTAAAAAGAAACATTCATCAATCTAACACGAGGAAAGGAAAATATAAACAATATACTTACTTAATACTTATTCAACTTATCGCCAACACTTTTTATGTAGGTAACTAGGTACTGCTGAATTGGAAAATTATAATATTTACGTAAGTAAGTATAGGTACTTATATTTGGTCGTTGTTAAGCAGTTGTGTATCATCCCACAAAAAATTACATAGGTATTCAGTTATTAATGCATCAGTCATGTTAACAGCGACCATTTACTAGTTAAAAGTTGGTTTTAGGTATGTCTAACTAAAAAAATTAAAACTTACCTACTTTTCTATCTTCTCTGCTAAATTTAATAAATCACACAAAAAAACTAGGAACTGTATTCTTTTTTTTCTTACAGTAACCACCTGGGACTATGAACAGGCCACGTGCCGTGGTGCTGGGCGGATGGGCGGCGCCGGCCCGCCTTGCAGATTGTTGATAGCCCACGGAATCCGTTACGCTGTCGCCCATCGTGGTCTTTGAATGGACGATAGGTTTTACAATATTACACATACATGTTTTTATTGCAATTTGGTATGGCAATTGGTTTTGGTTCAGAGAAAAATAAGTTTAGTTGGTATGGGTAGGGATGGGGTAGGGTAAATATGACTAGTGATCAGACATTACTATTGGACAGATCACAAAAACAGAATATATTTTATTAAGTTTGCTTTAAAACTACGTGTTTTTCTTTAAAATCAAGCGTCCTATTAAGTACTTTAAAAACAGGCAGTTTTTAAAGCAACCATATTAGGTAAATATTGTGTTTTTGTGCTTTGTCCAATGACTGGTACGGTACTGTCCAATCACTAGTCATTTACCCTACTAATACTATACAGTGTGAAATTTTAATGGTTGTTTTCCCGCAGTAAAATGATTCTGTCTTAGTAGTACAATAGATTTGTAAAGTTTTTTTGTTCAAATCAAAAAAAAATTCGGTCGGGTCCTTATTAACTCGCGCCTATCGGCATAAAGTTTCCATAGTACGTCATACAAAATATTTTTTATCTTCAAAAAATAACAAGCATGGTTCGATAGTACTACTATAGGTAAATCGTTCTGCTGCGGGAAAACAACCACTAAAATTTCACGTTGTATACATGATACAATATCGAAAATTGTGAAAAATTCTTGCATGCGTTTTTTTCAAAGTAAACTATAAAAGTTAAAACTTGATGATACGAGGGCTCAAATTTGATAATTTTTGATAAATTGCAAAGTTATCGTTCGTATTATTATTTTCATCACACATCATCACATTTACAGATATTTCTATTAAACATCTATGGCCGACCACTCATGACCACCATTTGTTTATTTTAACTTCTACTTTTTAACTAAATGACAAGACTTAAAAGAATAATCTTCAAATTAAAGAATTTGAAGATATTAAGTCTTGTCCTATTTAACTATGTAACATAATTATAAGTATTTTATGTTTGTTAGCCGGCCTACATAATATTAGTATGCACCTTATCTGTTGTTATACTGTCCTATTACCTTCTTTTGCATGTGCCTACTATAATTATTCGGTTTTACTTTCAGACCTTAACCTCATACATCAAACCATAAAAAAGTTGAAACGTCATCGTGTAGTTGCCGCCATAACATGATGTTCCCGCCATAAAAGTGGCCGCGTTTTACGGCGCATAAATAATGGGCAATGAGTGCATTGTCGAAGCTGACAAATTGCCGTGCTCGCTACCGGGTCCTTTGTCAGCCTCCACACAATACCGCGACATTACTCGCTCAGTATTGTCTGTATCATTTTCACCTCGGAAACATCGATGTAAAAGCCGCGATGTATAGTGGAAGAGCAGCAAATACGCTATTTCTCGAAATAAGTATCCTATTTTGTTCTTACTACAAACTATTTCTTCCATTATAACTGCAGCACCTACATAATATTGCTTTTTAACCTGTGTGTCATTCTTTATAGAAAAATCATGGATGATCATGATGAATGGATAGCCAGTAGCCACTACAGCTGTCTACAAGTAGCTTTATAAGATGGATCCTCGTAATAAGCTAGAAATTAATTTAAGGCCTGCTATTTACAAAAATATTTTAGAATTAAACGCTTAAGCCTATACGAAATTTTTTAAAATTTCACTTTATAAACTTAGTAACAACCATCACCAGTTTGGTAGAAATGTGAGTCTACATAATATTTAACATCATGCCTAGAAATGGATGTAGGAATAATGAAGCGAGCCACAAGAGTCAGCGGTTGCATGATAAATGGCGAATTCTCGGCCATTCTACTTTATAGCGTTTTATATTATTTGCCGAAGAAAAGATCGGTCTGTATAGTTATGTTGGAGATAAAAGTAAACAAAACCTAAGATGTATGAAGCCGCCTCAACCTGGATCTATTGAATATTGTCGTAGAAATGTCCACCAGAAAATTGATAAACGACTCACATTATTTTTATACAATTTGTCACTGATAATAATGGTACAGAATTTGTTACGTCTGATATTGTTGAAGTGAGGAGGAATGTTTAGACAAAAATCAAACACTTTGCGTAAATTTTATGATAATTTAAAATTTACTATACAGTACAAAGCTCTACATCGTTAAAGTTGTGTAGCTTAAACTATATTGTAAGCTATAGTGACACGCTGAAGTCGCTGATTACTAAAATTAATACTGTATGATTTTCTTATCAAAAATATTATGCATCCAAATCAGCTACTGTGCCAGTGGCGTATAAAACCTAAAAAATTATATTTTTAATTGACACAGCTATAGACGTATTACGCAGAAAGTCTTACCTTGTACTTGTGTCTTTGATGTAGAAATTACTGCTATTTGTAGCAGTAATTTTAGACTTTTCTCGAAATTAAAAATTTCACCTGAGCCTTACCTAGAGATTGAATTAATAAATACGAGATAAGAGCCTTGACAACCTTGCTCCGATCAAATAATTTGTAAAAAGTTTTAAGTTATGAATGTATAGCAAGCTCTACCAATATTGTAGAGTTACAACTAATTGTCTGGCGTCTGCTACTTAAAATTTTGATATTGTACAGCTTACCTAAGATAATATAATAATAATAATAATACTCCCTACACCGGTTTTGGTGACGGTGGTAGTAATTGTATAGTGCCCAAGTGTGTGCGCAGTACACAAGAGCACTCTTTATTCCTTTACTCTCATAATCTAGTGGGACGGACGACCGACACGACTGGCGAGAGATCAGGCGCAGGACCGACTTTTTACATGCCCATCCGACGCATGGATCATCTTACTTGTCAGACAATCAGGTGATCAGCTTGCATTGTCTTAACCAAACTTGGAAGTAACATGTTTCCAACGCGGGAATCGAACCCACGACCTCCGAGTCAAGAACGACGCTCTAGAGTCTAGACCACTGGACCACGGAGGCGTTACGATAAGTCATAGGGCAAATAACACAAAAATGATAGTTTAAGTAAGCTCCAGTCTCCAGAAACCTCTGATCTATTTGTAATCCGATTGTAGAGTATTTTACCGATTGTGTCGGTAAAGAGGGTGTTAACCGTGTCCCCAGCACTCCCTCTAAACTTGTACATATTTGCTTTAAAATCGAACCGAACAATAACATTATTGTACCTTCACAAAATAAATTACTGTGAAAATGAAATAAAAACTGCGTCCCCCACTATTAGGAGATGATGTAGCGATACTTGCGCGGGCGCAACTGCTAAGAATACCATGATTTGAACCCCAAATTTATACCCTACGCCGATAACAATAAAGCTTAAGCTGCCGTGCATAACAATAGTAGAATCACAGCTATAATGCGCGATATAAAAAAGGTATATAAATCAAAGTCAAAAGGCATAGAGAATGGACAGAGAAGCGGTCGCGAATTTGTCATCAGCTGTGCCTCGTACAAAGCAGTACTGCCATCAATAACGAGGGTAATTTTGTCACATTAGTGAGACGTATTGAACTATTGTGAATTAATATTTTGAGAAATTATTACAAGACGTATTGTTGTATTCTTTATTGGGTATATCGGAGGGTGCCGCGTTGTTTTACACATTGTTCGAAAGTATAATTAAAGTATTGTATTTCGAGATTGATGCTGATTCAATTAATGGGGATATAAATATTAAATACTACCTTTAGAATTGTTATTAGCTAACAAAGAAGTATGCTAAGTAATGTTTAATATTATAATGCACAAAATATATAAATAACAAACTTAGGTGCGTTTCTTACGCTTTATTCATAACGCAGAATACTTAATTATTAAAGTAATGTGGCTCAAATTTTTAAAGGAAGTTTGGCTCTACCATTTTTATTTTGTAGGTACAACAATTTCTTGTAAATCAGTCAGTCCGAACTTCTTAAATGTTGATGTCAAGAGTTAGGTACACTACATTAGGACCTTGAGGTACACCGAAATAACAATCTAAAAGACTGGCAACGCCAAGAGCGTTGCCGGTCTGTGTAAAAGTACCTACCCAGTCATATTCTGAAAGCGCGGGCTTGCCAACATGCGATACATTTATCTACATATTTCATTCCATAAGCAAACATTTGACTCCTCTCTGGTAGTCGGTTAAAAATCAAGCGTTATCAATGACATATGGGCCTCCAGAGTCCCTGCGGTCGCAGCGCCATCTGCATAATTACTTCCTACGCATTCATGCCGGCACCGGCTTTTGTTATTTACCTACGTTTAATTTTTTAAAAGCCAATTACGCAATAAAGAAATAAAAGTACAGAATAGAAAGTTCCCCATCCTCAGAGTGGCGTGAAATTGATAGTTTGCCGCCGTCTAACCGCAATGTTTTTTACGTTAGAAATTACCAGTGTCGCTTCCTTGTTCTGAAATTATTTGTTTTTAATTCACATTTTTTTTGTTGTGATTTCATATCAATTAGTAACAAAAAATTTAAAAATCCAAAGGAAACTTTAGTGTAACTTAGTAAAAGAAAAGTTTACCAAGTTAAGGTTACGCTACTTGGCGCTAGATGGCCCTGCATTAAGCTGTTCCCGCTTTGCTTTCCAGTTTTATTGAAACCAAATTGGTAATTTGTATAGTTTTATATCTAAATAATTTACTCTTTTACCTACTTGTGATGAAAACACGAAATAATTCACGCATCACATTCTTATATCACCGAACCGATAATTCTCAAAATTGATTGCATGATGATACCCTCAATAAATCTTCACAGCTCTCTTAGGTCATTGATAATAATGATATTTAAAAAAATCTTTTCAAAAGCATTTCTAAGTATATTATTATATTTAATAATAAATATTATCAACTCGGTTTGTATGGTACATTTAAGGATAAATTTTCAAATTGGATTTTATTTAATCTTCTATCTAAGCACTCCTAGGTGCCTACCTTTATAAGTTAGCTTAAAACCTCAATCTTTCCTCCTTTAAAATCCTTACCTACAAGTAAGGATTTTTAATTTAGCAAAAATATTTTTGGCAATAATTATTATAAACCTCGTCTTGTTTATATTCAAGTACGGTGTACTTTCTTATTATATTTTACGTATTTTATACGGTAGGTAGGTACTTACGTACCTACCTACCGTACTTACGGTATGTACCTCAATGACCCAGTAGGACACCTTTTACCTGATTCTTTTAAAACCTTGTTTTGTTTTAAATCTCAAACACCAATTATTTTCTTACCAACGGTTCTTAGTCCCGCCCAGGCTTCTTGATAGTAATTTCCTAATGAAATCATCTCATCCGCATACGGTCATTGTTTGGGGCATAATTAAATAAAACACGCGAGTTGACGCCAAAACAGCGAGTGTCCAAACATTTACGAGCGGACGTGTTAGCTTCACCCGAACCGTACTAATTTAATTAATTTATTTTAGCCACCAATTAAAGAACAAGAGCGAAGCGACCGAGCGCAGAAAATTCGAACAAAATACGACTATTTATTATTTTCTCTTTGTGCCACCGGCTTTGAACGACCGGGGCGGCGTCGGCACAATGCTAACCCATTATTGATAAAACAATAAAGGCTTTATTAAAAAGACATTCAATAATTTTATTCTCGTTTTATTCACACCGAGTTATGAACCGAAAACCGAAAATATGGCGTTTAATTTATGATTAATTTTTCGATTTTATTGAGCCCTTGTTTGTGGTACTTTGTAAGTCACATTCAGGTTATGAATTATGAATAAAATATTACAATAGGCGTTGAAGCATTACCTTATTCGTTTAACACAAAAAATAACGCGCCTTTTGAAAAGGATCACTGATGACGAAAAGTGACCATGGTCCCCAGGTCCATTGTTGAGATCATTTCGAATTATTCTAAAAATCATAAAACAGGACGTAGGTGCTTAATAATTGATAATGTTACTTAGGGAATATTAAGTTAATATCTGTCAAGGGAATAAGCACATTATATTATGCTAATATCCTTCGTCTTTTCATTACAATAATTTAGAGATTATACCCGAATATTATACGTAAAATGGGGTGTAAATTTTGGCGTGAAATGTGTAATATTTAGAAAATGTGGAGGGATCAGCCATCTGTCACGGGATTAAGATATTTCGCGATGGTGTAATTACGCACTTCCGTATCCGGCGCGTGCGCAGACGCCGCCCGCCCACAGGAATGTATGAAATTTAACACCGTTTTGCATTCGTTAACCAACGTTACGAGCGTTTTTGGCAGGATATCCCATTGTTATGGTTACAGTACAACACATTAAATTTTTTCGTGTTATTATAGTTATGACACGACTTATTAATTTTGGACACCGCGCCGTGTGGCAATGGAAATATTAGGTATGTAGCTTCGACGGTTGAAACCGTATTGCAACTGCTAAAATACTGCTAACTAACAGCTTTTAAAGGCGTTAAAACTTTGGCGTATATCAATGTGGATAACAAAACTGGGTCTCCTACGTCTTAGGACCTACTTGATGATCGCGGTTGTGTATTTAGACTTCCGCATGTCCTGTGGATCTGCCTAAAGCTGAAAAGCAGGAAAACCGTGGGTACTGGACAATAGACATTACCAACAAGTAAAATCTGTAACAAGTACATTTTAGAATGTCAGGAGGCAAATCTCGTGTAGGCGTTAAAGTGACAACATTCATAATCACTAATGAGTGGAGTGTGGCAGCTGAAAAACCGCACGAAAAAGCCGCACCTTTGGCTCTGCGTCATTCCTGGAATGTAGAGTTGGCACAGTTATGTGCTCACGAGACCTCCTAATTCGTTATTGAGATTTTTGTCACTGAACCGAAAATTATAAATGAATGGTGAAGTGTCTATTTTTGAAACAATTAAATTTATTGGCTTTATGTGACATGATACCCAGCACCCAGTTAGTCGCTTCGAATCGTAGTTAGGATTGTTTTTTGAAAATCTTGCTCACAAAACCCGTCGATCGTGGAAAAACGAGACACAATAGCTTATCTATTGTTCTCGCGGTTGCATGCGACCGCTCGGGGCTTGATGAATTAAAAAACAAACGTTTCAGCGTTGTTATATCTTAATCTGCCAATTTAGTCATATTAGAAAATTATAGACGCGTTACGTAATTCAAAACGAGCATTGAACATAAAATTCATTTAAAGGTTGCGCCTAAATGACAGTGTTATAGGCGGGAAAGTAAACAACCAACCCTTCCGCTACCACGTTTCACCACCCCTTCATTTTTGCCACGTTCGTCGAATTCGGCATTTTATTGCATCCAGGTAGCGGCATACGTCAATCAGTCGTCTGATTGGCGACGACGACGACAAAGGTGGCATTTGCATCCACTTTGTCATTCAACTCGTCTCCTCATTCCTATTCCGTGTATACCCACCGCCGAACGGGTATGGTAATCGTTTCAATCGTTTTCCAATTTAGTTCAATACATGGACTTTCAAAGGAACACGTCGTATGCGGTATTTCGAACTTACGAATGTCTAGGTATATGTTGGGTGCGCTTAAACAGGCTAGCGCTAGCAGTTAACGAGATTTGACTAACCAAGACATCGCACTGGCCAGAAAACTACATGGGGCTAGTGAAGAAATGCTCACATTTATTTTACTTTTTCAAAAATAGTTGCATTCTAAACGAATTACGAATACCTATAATAAAATAAAATAAAATAAAAAAGCCTTTTATTTCTTGCTATACCTAGTACAAAATGATAGAGCTATTATTATAGTTAAAGTTAACATACAGTGGTAAATAATGAAATCTAAATTATTCAGTACTTACTCTTAATTTACATACTACTATTACCTATACTATTATTAATACTATACTACTCTACTATTAATTATTACTCTATTAATATTATTATATTATCTTCCTTTTGCAAGAACCCCTCTCAGTTGAAGGTGAAGGCCTCCTCTAAAGAATTCCATTTTTCTCTATCTTGAGCAACTTTAAGCCAGGAGCGACCGGCTATTTTTATTATTTCATCTTCCCATCTCGCATGTGGTCTGCCTTGAAGACGTTTTCCATACGGGCCAGCCCATTTACTTATCCTGCTAGTCCATCTGTCGTCCTCTAGCCTCGCTACGAGTTTTACAAAAATCTATATAGTGCCAGAACAAACGAACACAGTAACCACAAAAACTGTACAAACGAATCCGACTTTGAAAGTATTATACCTATATCAGAAAACGAAGTGACCGAGACAATTAAAAGGTTAAAAGTAGACAAAAGCCCAGGGTCGGACGGCATCACCAACGAAGCCATAAAGATTGCTTGCCAACACCTTACTCCACCCTTAACTTACCTTTTTAACAAAATATTAGAAACAGCTGAAATACCGTCGCAGTGGAAAGAGTCAGAGATTATTTTGATTTACAAAAAAGGCAATGCAAAAGACATTACAAATTACAGACCGATAAGCCTTCTCTCTTGTCTCTACAAACTCTTCGCTACAATTATAAACAATAGAATTAGCAGGACGCTGGAAGCAATGCAACCGATCGAACAAGCCGGCTTTCGAAAAAGTTTCTCAACGATTGACCACATACATACGCTAGAACTTATTATGGAAAAATACCAGGAAAAACAAAGAAGTCTCTACATAGCGTTCATTGACTATAAAAAAGCATTCGACTCTGTATCACACTCTAGTATATGGACCGCTCTACAGGACCAGGGAGTACACCCAAAATACATAAAGCTAATCAAAAATATTTATAAAAACAGCGTAGCGAGAATAAAGTTGGAAACCACTGGACCTACATTTGATGTAAAGAGAGGAGTAAAACAAGGAGACCCCCTTTCCCCAAAATTATTTATATCGGTCCTAGAATCAATAATAAAGAGATTAAAATGGGAAAAAATGGGGCTTAACATCAAAGGGAATTATTTATGTCACCTACGTTTTGCAGATGACTTAGTTCTGTTGTCGGAAACGAGCACACAACTCCAATTCTTGATCGACTCCTTAAACACGGCTAGCAAACACGTGGGGCTAGAAATAAACTTATCAAAAACAATGGTCATGACAAACAGCTCAAAATACAGAAAAATATCAATAGAAAACGAAACTCTACAATACACTGATACGTACACATACCTAGGAAAACTAATTGGATTCGACAGAAAACTAAACGAATTAGAAGTAGAGCGAAGAGCGCAAAGTACGTGGAACAAATACTGGTCGCTTAACGAGATATTTAAAAGCAACTTGTCCATAAATATAAAAACAAAAGCAATGAATACCTGCCTTCTACCCTGCCTGACCTACGCGTGTCAAACTTGGAAATTTTCTAATAAAATTAAAAATAAGATTACCACCTGCCAACACGGCATAGAAAGAAGTATGCTCAGCATTAAAAAAATACAAAAAATCCGCCACTCCAACATAAGGAAAATAACAAAAGCGAAAGATGCCTTAACCTACGCTAAAAAAAAAAAAAAAAACTAAAGTGGAAGTGGGCAGGACACGTAACGAATACCTATAATAATTATTAATTATTTACTAAATTCAACATTTGATCGGAAGGTAAGGGCACATAATCCATAAATCCGAATGTGTGTCTGTCTGTTCCTCTTCACGCGCAAACCGCTGAACCGATTTTGCTGTTTTTTATGAAGCTGATATTTTGAGTCCCGGGAAAGAACAGCTCCCGCGAGATAAACGAATTTTGGCGCAACGAAGTTGCGGGCGTCATCTAGCAATATTATTATAATGGTTTCGCATTTCTATGAAATTAGAAGTCACATTACTTACTGCTTTTTGTTAGCAATTTGCCAAAAATAACACACAAAGGCTAACGTTATTTCATTTGCAGCAAACAAACATCGTTAAGTAAAGAACACCCATAGATTTGCACAGCGACACGATTGCTTTCAAACATCAAAAAGAGCAAAATGAAGCCGAAACTAATAAAGTGACGCAATGGGAGATTGCTTTAATGTTTAAACCCCAACGAGGGCCGATTGAAACTCACCCCTCAGCCTAGTTCTCATTTTAGTGAATGGCGACGCTAATTTGCATCTTCCTTTTGAGTTTTTGTTGCGGAAAATAAATAATGAGTACGAAGCGAAGTTATCTCGAGTTGAAAGTTCGAAATTTGAATAATGACGTAATTAGTTTTTCACAGCTTTTTGTCTTCGGTAGAAATAAATTTTGCCAAAGAGTGTTAAAATTGCTTCTAATTTGAAATGCAACCACTCATGCATTTCACCAACTTTCAATATTTAAACTCCAATAGGTACTAGATTAGAGTTTGGTTACTCTTTAAAATTCATCATCACCATCAAAATTAAATACTAAATAATTATAAATAACTTTAGGTCTACCGGGATCTGATGGCAAAAAGTGAGAAAAGAAATTGACTCTATCCATACCGGGGTATTTGGAATAAAACATTTTTTTCCTTATAGCGGCTGATTCTATGTGTGAAACATGCAATCAATTATAATATAAAAATTTATCCAATGATCAAGGATATTTTTTGAAAATCTATCATCCAAATTTGCCACTGGCAGATTCTGGTAGACCTATATTTTAATCCGACTTCGCCTACATTTTTAATTCATCTTATTTCTATTCACTTTTACTTTAAATTTATATTTTATATAGAAATAACATTACCTATTCAAAAATCTTCTAACATTTTCCACAGCTTAAAAATTTTCCGCAACATTCAAGTTGCACTTAAGTATTCCGCGTGGGGGCGCTCGGGGCAATTTGCCATCATTATTTTATCACGTCACAAAAAGAGGAGCCGGATTAGCGACGCCGTATTTACAAATTTTAAATTCGCCCGACATTATGTGTGAAAACACGACGCCCTAGGGTGATACGTAGGGATGTTTGAGGATTATCGCGGTATTAAATTCTGTTTGAATTCACTAAAGATATTCTAATGTTTGGATTGTTTAAACATAATAGGCCATTTTCATGTTATAACATAAGAATGTGAAATAACCTTAATTATATACTTTTTGTCATGAGGAATGCAAAAATAATGTTATTTTTTCATAAAAACGTACGATTAATTTTATATTTCTAATTTAAAATTGAAGTTTTATTATCTGTATATCACGTGACCCAAAACGCCGACCGCCATGATTTTCTGTATGACGTCATTTGTACTAAAACAAGTTTTTGTTTGTGAATAACGCGTCACGTCGAAATTAACAGTATTTAAAACATGGACGTACTAAATACACTATATATCTCTATGATTTAAAACTATTTTGAGCAAATTTTGAGACCCTTAATTTATACGTAGTATTTCATTAAGTTAAATTTGAAATACGAGATTTAGCATGGACGCTGGATTTGTTAAAGCCGAAACTACAAATCTACCGAAAATAGATGCGGTAATGATTGCAAAGCTCTTTTCATACAATACCGATTTTTTTTCTGCAGAATGCAGAAATATCAAAACGGCTATGTAAGTATAGGTAGTGTATTTAATTTTCTAAAACTATGTTACGACAAAATTATATTGTGTATTTTCGGTCTTATATATATCTTAAAATATGGTGGTATTAAGGTCGGTATAATAACTTTGGTCTTTGACATAACAGTTTGAAATTTCTTTATTATGGTACTTTTGACGTCACAAATATGTGAAATATGGCGGTCGGCATTTTGGCGCCTTTAATTTTCGACAATATTTTGAACTTTTTTCCCTGCTTACAGGATAAATATTTCGCAAAAATAAAAATTACACTTGACCGTCGCATGGTAAACGAACATTTTAAAAAATATTTGAGAAAATAGTGGAATAGCCTATTCAAATCAGTAATATTACATTTAAGTACTTAGTAAGGTATGTAAGTAATATTTTAATCCGTTAATTTAAGAATAAGAATAATAATATTGTATCTATTTTTTAAGCTCTTTAAGTCTTATTTGAGGTTTAAATGATATGGTACTATTTTACTATTTCAAAGGAACAAAGGCTCATATAGAAACATCATAAATTAATTCTTTTACTCTCAAGTCTCAATATGCGTAACCAATAGTTTAAGTCATTAAAACCGCCGTTGTTTTTGTACATTAGATTAGTGACGCCAAGTTGGTAGTAGATTTATTATACGGTATACCCAGAAGTCGGTGTCGAATGGCGGACGCGTATGACGGAGTGCCACACTAAATTATAACATTTTAACATGACAGTCCATGTCACGCTTGTATGAAGCGGATTTTTATTTATTTTTGTAGAACAGAGAAATGAGTGGAGTTATATTATGTTATAATGATACAGTATAAAGTAATAAATAGTAAACCACCTTTATATTACATAGTTCAAATAAGGTTCATGGGCACATAACTTTAAAACAATGACACTAATAATAATATAGTCATAATATCACTTGTCACACAATAATTCTGATATGACTCATATCAGAATTGTATGACAACTCCTTTATTAGCTTTGATAAATTTTAACATTCGAACTCAACACAAATACATCTTTAATCTTTATACAACCGTCATATATATCATGCTCGAAACTAGCACTTAGTTGCACAGCTAAGCTATAAAACACGTAATCTTACATTAAAGAGCTAATTAACTCAATTATGTACAATTTAATTACTTAGAAAAACTGCATTACTTTGTTGTCTGTCGAGGAAATGTAATAACTAATATTGCTCAAAGGTAATTAGTACGAAACAACTCCATATATTTTTTGTTCCGTAATAGCTGTAATATGAACTGTCTTTGTATTAGACGCGACGACGGGTTAAATGATTATAAGCAATAAAACAATTCTTAATTAGAATACTACTAACTTACCTACAACCATAACACTATTGTTACCTATGACAAGAATTTATGGAAAGACAAGATGACGCCCGCAATTATGAACTACGTTGCGCCAAAAATCGTTTATCTCGCGAGAACCGTACATTTTCCGGGATAAAAAGTGTCCTATGTCCTTTCTTGGGACTCAAAGTATATCCGTACCAAATTTCAACAAAATCAGACAGACTTACAGACATACTTTCGCATTTATAATATGAGTATGGATTGTATGTCGCCTGTCGCGACGTTCACCTGACATGTTGTATTTATGAAGGATTACAAATATCAGCGATTTTCCGGTACCCTATTAAAGAATTAGGAGTCAAACTGCGAGGATATTTTGGTTTCAAATGAAAGATAATATATTTATCTCCACGACTGTACCATAAAAATTCTATAGCCGCATACAAAATTTTCACATATAATACGTTTTAACCATCACAATAATCGTAAAATATGAAAAAAATGGGGTCTGATTAGGTACCTTAATATCTAAATACACTGAACTGAGAAAAATAAATATACAAAAAAATTGTTGCTTATTTAGTCATCTATAAAGTCCGCTAAAAATTTTATATAAAAATAAACAACTTTTCCAGTTATAAGAAAAATAAGAAAATTTCTCAAATTTTTTCATACATTTTCGCCATATCAAAAACGCGGCGAGCGTCGTAACCGCCACTGTACAAGGCGCGCTATTATGAATCTTATTTTAATGTCATTAACGTCGATATTCGTACTGACAGACATCCGACCTGCTAATTAAAAAGTTGGAGCATTCTTAAACTGTGAGCACTTCACGTCTTGTGCTTAGAACTTAGCTCTTGACTCAATAGTTCGATTCCTCCGTTGAAATAATTTTGTTTCCAAGTTTGATTAAGATAATGCAAGGCAATTGAAAGAAAAATGGATCCATGCGTCAGATGGGCATCTAATATCTTGTTCTGTCCTCATTATCTTGTCGATGCTTTCAACGAAAACGCAGAAATAAAATCCCGCGGGACTTTCCTTTTTCCTACAATTAAAAATAATCTATATCCTTCTCCGTGATTGTATGCGCCTTCCACCAAGAGATTTAGGAAATAGGAACTAATTTTTATTCATAATAATATTATAAAATATAATATTATATACAGTACAGTGTACACGAACTGACACATAAGCGAAATCAACTGAAAGTAACACAAAGCGTTCCTCGAATCGCTACAATTTGAAAAGACGTTAGATTTTATTTTTGTTGCGAGTTGTTAAATTTTTGCCGTCTGTGCATAACGCTTCCTCTGCATATTGAGGAATGGCAGATTAATGTGAGTTCGAAGAAAACGACATTACAGCCAGTTCTGACACAGTCTAAATAACATAGAGTAGAATAACTAAGCAGTCAGACTCAGAAATCAAACTCTCTCAACGATAGTTTTTGCATGCACGTCACCGAAATCATGACAATAAGCTTTTTTAAGTGTTCGAGGCCGAAAAATGTAGGGAATCCCATTATTCTTTAAGAATCAGTTTCGTAATTTCGAATGAGAATTAATTGATTACCGACTTAATTGTAAACTATGGATATTTTTAGAAGTCTATCTATTCAAATCTCTTTTTTGTGGAGACCCTGGGAAACTGCTCCAATCAGAATTCAGATGGCGTGAATAACCTACTGTATATTATTTATCTTGTGGTACCGTGCTTTACTTTAAATTCTTATCAGAGTAATCCTTAATCCTTGGCAATAAAGGTCATGTTAGGGGGTAAAATAACTTTGAACGTTAACTTCTGAAGGTCCTGTGATTTACTGCGAGCGGGTTGTGTTGTTAAAAAGTTGTAAACTGCTTGTGTTTCCGTCCTCCAGCAACATTGTTGTTGTTTGTTGTATGGCCAACGAGTCCAAGATCTAGGCTAGCTACCTATATCAGCTTCTTATATTCTAAATATCAATTTAGTGAAGGAACTTTGTATCAAATTTTATATAGAACAAACACAGAAATGAGCAGACGAATCATCTGATGGTAAACGATACCCACAATTCTTGCCATTGTGATCGTTTACTACAACAGAGCACTATAACTCTTGATTCTTGAGGCATCAGATATTCATAGTCATCTTACTCAGTCGGCGAAGCAGATAATGCTTAAACGTTTTTGGGTTCCGTACCCAAAGGATAAAAACGGGACCCTATTACTAAGTCTTCATTTTCTGTCCGTCTGTCTGTTCATCTGTCTGTCTCCACTCTCCAGGCTGTATCTCAAGACCCGCTTTAGCTAGACTTCTGAAATTTTCACAGATGGTGTATTATGTATAAGGGTATATCTGTTGCCACTTGCCGCTATAATAACAAATACTGAAAACAAAATAAAATTTAAGGGGGGTTTCCATACAACAAACGTGATTTTTCGGCCTTTTTTGCTCTATAATCTATATCAATACTGACAACAGGTAGACAATTGAAATTTTCACAGACTCCTCAATTATATATGTACTTTAACAATCGTTAGTAAAATTAAAATAAAATAAAAAATTAAGGGGGCTCTCATACAAAAACCACAATTTTTGGAATATTTTTTCTCTATAACGGTACGGAACCCTTCGTGCGCGATTTAGACTCGCACTTGGCCGATTTTTTAAGTCAATAACGTGCTCGAAGTGGACTTTTCAAGTTATTGCCATTTTTTACAGACAACAGATAATTACACATTATCATTGATTGGCTTACGCCACGGTTATAGTTAAAATGTTTACACCGATAACTGATCTGTTCTTTATCACCGGATCTAATTAGCAACAATAGGTTGCGAATTTGCCTAAAATATGAAGGTTGTTCCACGAAGGTCCGTCACATGTGCGGCGGTCCCTTTACCCGGCGCCAAAATTTACGATCCTCATCACCCCAATTAGTGTTATGTTTCGCTAACTACAATGTTAAATATGGTTTTAATAAGTTAGACCTATAAAATTTGAAAGCCACTTTTAAGGATTTCCAGAAAAGTAAGAGTTACCGGAATATTTTAAGTTTTTGCATTATTCTAAACCTGAGTTTGATGTCAGAGGTCTCTGATTGAAGCAAAGGGACACTATTGCAATAATATTGTGGTTCCTTGTCGCAGCGTCAACGCAGCGTCGTTTTACATCCGCAATATTATAAATGCGAAAGTGTATCTGTCTTTTTAGGGTTCCGTAGTCAATAAGGAACCCTTATAGTTTCGGTCTGTCTGTCTGTCTGTCCGTCTGTCCCTCTGTCCGTCTGTCTATCTTTTCGCGGTTTTGCTCAGAGACTATAAGGCCTACAAAGCTGTAATTCGGTATGAATGCACATAATATTAATGATGCCGACAAAATGGTGTATATAAAATCTTTAAAATTTTTTTTGCGGTTTCCTCTCTACACATCAATGGGGAGGTGAATTTTTTGCGTCCTCCCCACCGTGTGGGGTGTCGTTGGATATGGTTTTAAAAAATATCACGAGTATTCATAGATCATTTTCCGATTGAGGGATCGATTTGTGAAATACGAAGTTTTAAAGTGGAAAAATCTTTAGAGTCCAGTGTTCCCCCCCTTCTACCAGCTAAACGTTTGCTTCTGGAAATTTGAAAAAATTCACAAGAGTAGAAAATATGCTGAATTTAAAAGGAAAACTATCACGGCTAATAAGACTTCATAAGTTATTCAGTAGGTAATAGTCGATCAACAAAAAAATGTATTCGTAGAAGTACCTACAAAGGAACTTTTCGTTAAAATTCCTTTGAACGTAACTGAGATGATTATGTTAGTAGTGTAAAACACGTTATAAATGTGCATTCATTGACCATACCAAAATTATCAAAAACTAGCGGTACTACGGAACCCTATATTACGCGTGGCACGACACGCACTTGGCCAGTTTTTTTCTTTATATCTGTCTGTTACCTATTCAAACTTACTGGTGACCATATTTCATCTTACATTTTTACTGCATCTGAAAGGAAATAAATTATGGAACTGTGAAAGTGGCCCTTTCAGACCTGCTGTTCTCCATTAGGTTAGGAGTACATTTCACCGAACGGGTAAAGATGTAGCACATTAGCGTTTAAGTGTGGTGTAACCGCGACACCTGTCGGAGGAAACATAAATTTCACATCCGGTATTGGTCTTTATCGTACTTTATGTGGTTTTATTATTATCTTCATCGTTTATCGTCAATCGTCATGTTGCTCTCAATGACTCGCTAATTTAATAGATTTCTTCGTCACTTAGATGTGAAAATTATAGAATATAAAACATTTTTGGCGGAAACCTAAACCCTTGGCGCACTCTCGCAAAACGCTTCAACCAGAGACGATTGGTGCTTTGCCATGCTTCTTTAAAGGATATATTATCTACAAGTCCAACCTACTGGCTACAGCCGAATTGCTATCACGGAAATTGATGATGAATGATGATCATTCATAAATCTTCTGTCGACCTTTGAGGCGGAGGAATTCTGGCCGACTGATGTGGTCGAAGGTTCCGGGGGAGACTCCGGAATGAAGCGCGCGTCACGTCGCCGTTAACTCGTGATAAAGTGTAGTTATTAAGTGTATAGGTATTATAATTTATATGTATGTTAGTCACTAAGGTATATATCACAGTATAGCAATATAATATCCCTACAGTAACGAAACGCCTTTGATGTCGCACGATGCCGCCACCGGTGTAAGTACCAAGCAGATATGCCAGGGTTGCCACTTGCCACGAAACGGGAAATAAAATAAAAATAAAATATTGTGCTTGTAATTAATCAGCGTGTTATATTTACATATTATGTCGTACTGCCAGATATTTACGTGAAACTTTATTTTTAGATGATTTGAGTTCTTTACTAGATGATGCGCGCAACTCCGTTGTGCCAAAACTCGTTAATCGCACGGGAACCGTACATTTTTCCAGGACAAAAAGTATCCTTTGTCTTTTCCCGGGACTCAAAGTATCTCCATGCCAAATTTCAGCAAAATCTGTCCAGCGGTTTGGGCGTGAAGAGGTAACAGACAGACAGACAGACAGACACACTTTCGCATTTATAATATTAAGTAATTACTAATTAGTATGGATTTAAAAATTTTATTAACCTATCAAGCCCCATAAGCTCACCGGTGAGCAAGACACAATAGAATAACAATAAATTTCCAAGAACCCACGATCGAAGGATTAAAATAATGAAGACGCATTCGGATATATAAAATATCCAACAATAATTAATTATCATATTATAACAATTGGTAGGTACGGTAGGCCACACGTCAGGTGTAACAGAAGCACTTCAAAACTCGCTCTTATTACGTGCGCGGTAAGGGCGGTCCAAAGGTCAAAATGTTACACTTGATGTGTGACCCTGTGTACCTAGCTAGGTAGGTACTAATTAGTATGTAACAGGGTATTTGACAGTTTTTTTTATTTTTATTCTATAAATTGTTTCTCTCCTTGTTACACTTCTTACAACGTAAACAATAAAACAGAGATGCAAATTGCAAATAAATGCCACCAAGGCCAACACAATTTAGTGTGAACTGTGAGTCGATATTATATTTTATGACAATTAAATCCTTTTTGTTTTTTGAATCAGATTTACATATTCTGTACACTGAACACTTGTTATATCCCATTGTTTATAAAATAAGATGTTACAGGCTATCGTTTTACAACACAAAACACAAAACGCGCCAACGTCACACCTGCGCGCGAAGTCGTTCAAACTCGCGAAGTTTGGCGGACTGGGCCCGCGCCGCCCGCTTCCCCGCGGGTACCCCTCCGTTGCTCTGCGCAAGTACATTCGTTTCACTACTGTATTATATTGCTATACTGTGGTATATATTGTATGGGCCTATGTAGCCCGATATAAATAAATAAAATAAAATAATAATAATAATAATAATAAATCATAATGGTCAGGTGATTTATGAAATTACCACCACACCATCTTTGTTCACTATTTCAACATCCTTTTAAAAGTCAAGCATTTGTTAAATCTATCACCAGCATTAACTAATATATTCCTTGACGTGCTTTTGCTCACTACAACTGCCCTTCAAAAAGACTTAATCTAAAATGTTCATTGCTCACTTCAATAGTCATTGAAAGCTTCAATCTAAAATAATGTTCAAAATATTAAGATTCACCTTCCGAAGTTATGTTGAGGGAGAGGTCGTGACGCGAATGCCGAGGGTTCAGCGCCAGTAATTCGCTTAGGGGGTATAAATCTGCGTTTAGTGCCGGATTTAACCTCATTATCCCCAATCATGTCCCATAAATCCCATAAACATAATTATGGAGGTCACCAGATTAATTCGCAGAATAATTTTATTATTTTAAACAATAAAGATAATTGAGTTTCGCATTAGTGACATAAATGGTTGTGTCTATTTGGTAATCTGTGTTAACGTATTTTTTAAAATAGAAATCCATACTTTCATACTCTATTTATATAATATTTTAAATTATAAATCCGAAAGTGTGTCTATCTGTTACTTCATCACGCCCAAACCGCTGAACCGATTTTGCTGAAATTTGGTATAATAATAACTCCCACACCGGTTTCGGTGACAGTGGCAGGTTTCATTGAAACCAGGCCAGCTACGCAGGAGTAATTTTATAGTGCCCAAGTTTGGGCGCAACTTGGGCACAACACACAAGAGCACTCTCTGTTCCTTTACTCTCATAACCCAGTGGGACGGACGACTGACACGACTGGCGAGAGATCAGCGCAGGACCGACTTTTACATGCCCATCTGACGCATGGATCATCTTTCTTGACAGACAATCAGGTGATCAGCCTGCATTGTCCTAACCAAACTTAGAAATAACATGTTTCCAACGCGGGAATCGAACCCACGACCTCCGAGTCAAGCTGGCCTACGAGAATCTCCTCGAGAGATTCTTCTTAATATCTAACTCAGGCTATCAATATTTCGAATGGCATGAACACCAATGATGATATCAGTAGTAATGATGGCGAATTCATCAGCCCCGACGCAGTATACAACGAGCTCATTATCATAACAGTAAATGAGGCATCAATAAGACCACCGAGTCACCAACGTAATAAAGAAATAAAGCTAGGAGCATCGATATTCCATGCTATGGAAGCGTAACTGAGGCAACAAAATGGTTCCATGATATTATGTACACATCAAGGCGTACTTTTGGCTGTTTGTCCTCTACAAATACCTAATAATAAAATATGATGTGGAAATAAAACACTAACTGCCTCAAAAAATTCAATAACTTTTCAAAAAATCTATTTTGGTTACTCTAACTACGTTCATATTATGACAGTAACCGTAGCCATATTTTAGTGGCCATACATTTTATGAGTGTTATTGTTCTATTCTGTATTATGTTCTTTCAATGGTTCTCCTACTCGAATCGCTCAACTAATTTTCGTTTTCTAGCTCCATGTTTATAAATTGTAATAGTAACTACGGAGTCACAATCCGGCGGTTCATTGTATAAATAATTGTCGTTCTATAGGATGGTATTTCGATGTCTAGGAGACACGTAATGGCGTCTGCGGTGATGAGGTTTTTACGCCACGAGCTAGCCCACCCGCCAAGACTTCTCTCATTATTTGTGGTTTCAATTCACTTTTTACGTCCTCCTCGCGGTGCCTATCAATTACACCGAAAATGTCGTAATCAAAACGGGATATACGCGAATTGGAACTTTAGAGCCACGAGAGAGAGTGCAAATTCGCGTTGCGAGGGATGAAACATGGGTGATGTTAATGTTGGTCCCCTTGATTAAAAAGTAGTGGGACAATAGATTGATGTTTGAAGTGTTTGAATTAATAATGCGAAACGTGTTTGCGTTTGTTTTGATCAAATTGTGCACTTTGGTGCACACTTCAAACAACACAACCTCATAATATAGGTCGTATTGTGTGTTGTGATTAGTAAAGTGTTTTGCAGAGGGTTTTAAATTTGCGTTACCTAAAGTGGTTTTCTGTTTACTGTCATGTAGCTGGTTCTGCAATTGTGTGGCAAAACTTGGTTATTGATGTCATTTAGAATTTAGATTATCCTTTATGTAATTTTACCTCAAATTGTATGTTCCATCGAGGAAATTGATTCCTAGTCAGTTGACGGACCTACGTCGTTTGGTCCCCTTGTGTCATTTCAATGTTAGCTAATAGATGTGATCGGTCTGATGGATTTGATTAACGCGACCAAATTACTTAGGTCCGCCATCTGCCGGAATCAACTTCTCTGACGTTGATTCCTAGGCACGTTAGGCACGAAATAATGTAAGCCCACCATAAGACCCTAGTATTGTTTTGCAGAAATGAGTATCAATTGAGTCGGTATTCGCTAGTAGTCACTATAATAGTGATTACGTCCACGTTCCATCTAATCAGTTGGCACTAGTTTTATATAACTTGTCACTTGTGTTTTACCAAATTCGAGGTAGGTACATGGAATTACTGTACCTATTACTATAAGAATTAACACAATACTTATCTGGCATATCGTCTACTTGCCAATGTAGTCTACTTACCAATTACCATAGTATGTACTATGTAGCCTGTATTCCATGACGTAGGCAAACAGCTAACTGTTTTACCGCTTTTGAACTTTACTAGCAGTGGTTAGTAGTAGTAAATTTCAAAAGCGGTATAACAGTAGGTTACTGATGATATCGAAGTGTATCACTAAATCTATTTTCGATGAAAACTTTCTTAGTTTTGGAAAATAGTAGAAATGGGTAAGCTCAAAAGAGGTCTCCGGATACGCCTCTTAAAAATCTAAGAGCTCATCGTAATAAGAAACATCTCAATAACTTTGTCTAAACAAAATTACTATCTACTGTTGTAAAGGAATGAAATATGAAAATATCTTATGTAAGTTGAAAACAATCACTTTTATATTCCATTTGAATAAGCAGGTGTCTGTGCTTTTTTGGTTTTACATGTTTAGTTATACTCAATTTTTAAGATGAAGCTTTCTAATAGCATCTTGGTTTTTTAAAGATTTATTAAATTACTATTGTTACTAATAAAATGCAACCTATCCTTGATATCCGGAGCTAAGCATCTACTGTCTATTAACAGTTTTTACAAGATTGGTACTTAGTTTATTCAGATTTACTTTTATTAATAATTATTATGTACGTACAAAATAAGTACAAGCATACACTTTTATGAAACATTATAATGTTTTTGTTATGTTTGTTGTGACGGAAATGCAATGAAAATACAGTGTCCACACGGAAAAAATATATTTCAATTTATAAAATCAGGCATTACGCACAAGTTTGTACACGTGTATAATGATGTTATCAATGTACAAATACATATTAGAAGCTAACAAAATAGCGATTTATTTTAAACAAACCTAAAGCAATTTTTACATTTCGTTGGCCATACCTCAATATTATTCCAAAAGTAAGTACAAAACATGATCAATCACAATTTTAATTCACTTTCTTACGAAAACAAATATTAAAAAACAAGTATCTACAAAAGATAATCAGACAGATAAGAAACCTTTAAATTACATTTACTAACAATCAGAGGCTTTATTTCTATGAGATATTAGTTCCATAACGATCAGATTATATTTATTTGTATAAATAACTATTATATATTTTGTTAAAATTCTGTGATCTGTAGTGATATCCAGTAATAAACTATGTATACAATAGAAATATTAAATTATTTAATAAATTATAACTGCAATTTCGAAATAAGGGGGTGATTCTACTTATACCTATAACCATACAATTTATCTATACTCTATTATTTATAATAGATAATAATATTCGATAGGATCTATACTGTACACTTTGTAAGTCTCACGAGTAGCACTACGCGACGCTAGATGGCGTCCCACTGAGTCTCTTTATACACTCGATATGTGGTATGTACAGGCGGCGGCGGGGGCTGCGCGGGCGGCGCAGGCGGCGACGCAGGCGGCGGCGCGCGGCTGTATCACAGGAGCGACGGGACGTGGTGCGGCACGGCCAGCGCCGCCGGCCCCCGTCACACCAGCGGGCCCGGCTTCACGTCCAGGTGGTGGTCCGGTGACCGCCCGCCCGGCCCGCCCTCGCCCTGGCTGTTCTCTTCCGAGTCCGAGCACGACTCCGAGCTGCCCTTCTTGCCGCCGTTGTGCGTCTTCACGTGCTTGGCGAGGTGGTCGGACCGCATGAAGCGCTTGTTGCACACCGGACACGCGAACCGTTTCTCTCCGGTGTGCGTGCGTAGGTGCCTCTGTAGCTCGTCCGACCGCGTAAACCGCTTCCCGCAGAACAGCCAGTTGCACACGAACGGCCGCTCGCCCGTGTGCCAGCGGAGGTGCGCCTTCAGGTGGGAGGTCTTGCCGTACACCTTGCCGCAGCCGGGGATGTGGCAGCTGTGGATGTTCTTCTTGCGGAGGTGCGCGCCCGCCGGCCCCAGGCGCTCCGCCTCCTGGCAGTTGGGGCAGTCGCAGGTCGCGCGGCCGGCATACCTCCGCTGCGAGCGCGGCGAGGGCGCCTGCGCGGGGGGCGCCGGCGAGCCCGGCGCGTGGATCCCGAACGAGCCCTGCGATGGCAGCACCGACTTGTACGCGTCCTGGAGTAGATGCGGCGCCGGGGGGAGCAGGTGCGCCCCGCCCGACAGGGAATGTGTGAGCTGCGAGTAGTCCTGGCCGGCGTAGTTAGCCATCTGGCCGCCGACGTCGAGCCAGCCGCCGTGGACGTCCCACCAGGTGCCGCCGACGGCACCGACGCCCCCCATCTCGGCCGCCTTTAGGGCGCCGCCCCCGCCCCCGCCGCCGACGTTGAAGGGCCACGACTCGTAGGGGTGCCTCGAGTACATCGAGCCGAGGCTCGCGCTCGACTCGCTCTTGCCCAGCAGCTGGTCGCCCGAGGAGGGAAAGTAGAGGTCGTTGCCGTAGGAGGGGGCTGCCGAGCACGAGGTTGGGGCCCGGCCGTAGGGGGTGCAGGAGGGTGCCTGCGAGCGGGGCGGGGCGCCGGCGCCGGGCGGCGAGGGGGCGCCGGGGCTCTTCTTCCACGGGTGGAACCCCTTCCCAACGGCGGCGTCGGCGAGCGGCGGCGGTGACTTGCTCGACAGCTTGTTGCACTGCGCCGCCAGCATCGCCAGGGGCGTCCCGCGTAAGCTCGGGTGTTCCTGGAAAGACGAGCGATCGATAATTAATCGGTGAAATAAATTAAAAATCGTTTTAATTCTTAATTAACCGGCTCGGAGCCGTGGGAATTGGCCGGGAGTCGTTTGTGCTTAACGTGTGTGTGGGTTTAGCTCGGGGCGGGAGAACAATAAATGATTTGTGTGAAGTAGTGGTGGTGTGTCTTACAATTAGGCGTCGCGATGACAGCTCTTCGCCGCTACCGGCTCCTGGCCGCGCAGCCGGAGTCGCGGTCGCCACGGGACGTCGTAATTAATAAATTCTAACAAAGCCTCGAGCGTCGAGGCAAGAATATGCTCGCATTTGCATATTGTCTCCGCCTGTGAGAACTAACCTACGCGTATAATTGCTTTTGAATCCTAAATCTTTTGATCGATTACACTAATTTACCATTTAAATTGAGAATTTGTCTCGTTTTTAATTTCCCAGGCTAATAGGCTAAAAGGTGCCATTATTCATGGCTACTTCTGTAAACCAAGACGTATTCAATTCCAAACAAATTGATGACTTTTAAATTATTTTAACCAGTTCCTAGATTTATTGCTAACTAGCTGTCCCGGCAAACGTTGTTTTGCCATTTAAAGTATATTTTCTACATCATCAGTTGATACATGTTTTCCCCCTCTTTTGTCCCCTAAGAGGGTGTGGGGGGGAAGGTCATACACCAGATGTTAAGTTGAAAAACACAGTTAATACCTAATATGAAGTAAGTCCACTAAAGAAAAAAGTTGTAAGTATACAAAATCTGACCCCTCTTTGGTCCCCAGAGAGGGTTGAGAGGGGAGGGGGGGGGGAGGATTTCTATACACCAGATGTTGAGTTGGAAGAAGACAAATATAATATATCTGTGAAAACTGTGAAAAATCTGTGAAAACCGTATGCAAATCGGATCAGTAGTTTTCGTGTTAAAGAAAAAAGTTTGATACAAAATCCGACCCCCTCTTTTGTCCCCGTAGAGGGGTGGGGGGAACAAATTTTATACACCAGATGTTAAGTTGGAAGAAGATAAATATATCTGCGAAAACCACATTCAAATCGGGTCAGTATTTTTCGTGTGATGCTGGAACAAACATACAGACAGACAGAAAGAGTGACAGACAGACAGACAGACAAAAAACTAACCACATTTTTGGTTTCTATAGCGATGTAGTGACAAAGGTGTAATTTCGGGTGTCATTTCATATCTTTTATGTACAAAATTTTCATTTCTACAACAGAATATTGTCTTCCTCCCGCACGCGCTTTGGTGACGCCCACTATCGTAATATTTTAATTTCGCCATAATTTCAAAACCAAACGTCCAATTTTAATCATTCAAAGACCAAATATTATCTACATAAACTGTACTTAGTGATAAAATAATTTATTTTGATAAGGATTAATAGCGTGAGTAAAATATATCCGTTTAAATGTAGTTAAAAAAAAATTCAGGATTTTTAAATAAATAAATGGTTATTGTGCCTCACACGACATAGATAGGTATAGTGTGTCGCGGACTTTTTTGTAGATATTTATAAGATCTACAATTACTTGGAACATTTTATGGTTCTATCTTTTATAGTTTAGGCAGCGTACGCAAAATAAGTAACTTTTCTAGCTGGTTTTTTACACCTTGCGTCCGAAAAACTCAAATATCTTACGGAACCCTACTTTTTCCAAAATAAAATGTAGCCTATGTTCAGCAGAAATAATGTAAGATTCCAATAGCAAAAGAATTTTTCAAATCGGTCCAGTAGTTTCGGAGCCTATTCGACTCAAACAAACAAACAAACAAACAAACAAAAAATCAAATCTTTCCTCTTTATAATAGTAGTGTAGATGTATAGATGACTTAGTTTGTTCCTACAAAGGATAATTAAGATGCAATACAAACTCCACGATACCTTTTAATTATGAACAAAAGGTTCATGAGGAATAAGGGGGGGGGGGGTTGGGGGGGGCGCAGCCCCCCCAAAACAAACGACACTGGAAAATCGTATGTGTAGTTTAGTTTTTAACTTTGTTCTTAAAAAAAAGCTCATAGCATGGCAAGGAGTGAAGATAGATACAAAGTGTGAAGAAGAAATTTGTAGGAAATTTTATGGGCTTTCATTACGTACCGGACATTTTCTCTCTACAACGCACCGTTTTAGCGATATGAGCAAAAAACTAAAAATATTGAAACTTGAGCCCCTCCCCCCGCCCTAGGTGATATCGTCATAATATATAGCCTATGTGTTGACCCGACCTCTATATAATATTCGTGCAAAATTTGAAGTAAATCCATTCTGTACTTTCTGAGTTTATCCCGGACATACATACAGACAAACAGACAAACGGACAAACAGACAAACAGACAAACAGACAAAAATTCTAAAAACTATATTTTTGGCTTCCATATCGATTGTAGATCACGTCCCAAGTATTATTTTTCAAAAATATTCAATGTACAGAATTGACTTTCCTACGATTTTATTATATGTATAGATGAAGTGCAAATGTGAAGAAGCACTTAATTAAAATTTCGAACATAATACATAGCTTTAAGCTTTTCGTTATTAATAGCTATGTATTCTACTTATAGTCATTTAAATAATTTTGCAGCGTTCAAAAATATAACAACAACCCTGATATTTTATTATGATTTGTATTATACTTATTGTATCAGCATTACAAGACGATGCAAATAACAATTGCGAATCACCCCGGTGTTTATTACAGGGTTGAATGGGAGACGGTACATCCGACCGGATATTTCACCCCGACAAAGGTACAATAAAAAAGTCCCATTGTGCAATAATCCGGGACCTCGCGGGGGACGACCAGGGGACGACGAGGGGACGAGGGGACGACGAGGGGACGAGGGGACAGAGCGCGGGACACGCCCATGGCATTGTGATTGGTGCAGCTGGCGCTACATATGCCGACTCTCAAGATGATCAACTTTTATCACTTTTATACCGACATTTTATAGGTCATCTGCAGTTGAAATGAAGATGCGGTCTCCAAATAATCATGGCGATCACAACTTGAACATTTACGGAAAAACTATCACACCTATTGATTTGTGCTATAACATATTAATTTTTATTTATATGTATAAGATGTGTTATCACTTATCAATTATTATCATTAGTCAGTCGAGGTGTGACGACGCGAGACAGCTCGGCTTTTAGCTAGTTGTAGTACTGAATTGTCCGGAAATTGTACAAAAATATCTAGAAAACGAGTTCTTTAAATTCTAGGTACCTACTTGTATCAGAAAATGGCTCTTACGCAAAACATTTTTTGTTTAAAATAAATATTGATTATAGTGATACCTACTGATAAGTGATTACTGATTACATACTGGTTAGGTACTGACCTCTTTAATGTATTCTGTGGTACTGACGCACTATAGTATAATTCATGAAAATTATTATTATTATTGTTATCGATTCATACAATTTTGTTATCCTTCATGCTAAAATTGTTTAATTAGTTTTCCCGGCACAAAGATAGTTTTCATTTCGGAAAAACACAGTACCTGCTAAAACGTAGCTAATTAAAATTCCTTGCGGACATCATGTACTTTATTATAATATAAAAATACCCAGTTCTAATATTAGTAATCTCTACCAGACTATAATTTTAGCATAGACAAATAAAATACTTTTAATTACCTCTATCATATGCAGTAAGTTCTATGTATTTAGTAATTTGTGTCTCTAGTCTCTACTCTACTGCATATACCAAGTATTTTGTACACTGACTGAGCATCATTACCTCTTCTTATAATGTGTTTTGGTATCTTTGATAAAGTGAAATAACTCCAAGATTTTTTACATATTCCTACAAACATTACGTACAGCGTAGAGCATCAAAACGACTTGTACCACTATCTACTTAACTCTACTCTATATATCGTAGCCGGGTTACCCGGCTCCCGAGGATGTACCAGCTGACCTGGTACAGGTGAAAAATTTATCACATTTTCATAAAAAAAATTACATTGTTCTTATTCCCACTTTGGTAATTTAGTTATAGAACTTCAACAACTCCTTATAACATATAATACCAGCCAAACGATTGCAAAAAACAACACGTCACAATTCCTATAAAAAATTCATTAAACAATTTAATATAATTATTGTACACAATTATAAAAGTCACTTAAACCTTAAAGTAATTTAAAGATAATTTGGGTTGGAAAGGTCTGAACTCTGAAGTCATAATTACTTTAGGCATTATGATCCATTTGGACGCGGTTCGAGTGATACAGGAGAACGTTCGGAGTTATTCTGCCTCTGAAGAGATCTTTAAGAAGAGGATATAAGGGCTAAAGCCACAAGCTCTTGGGTAAGAAACATCTGAATGGACCGTAATTGGTCGTCAAGTGACGGACATCAGAGAGGCCGCCGCGCCGGCGCCGCGTCGCATTATACTGACTGATCTGCTTATTTCACTGACAGAAGTCGTCTTTAAGCGGTCTGCACAAGGACCACTTCGAGGTAAAATAACTGTGAACGTCATTTCCATGTCAGAAATGACGAAGATTCGAAGTAAAAAATTGGAAATGAAATCAGTATGTACGCTTGTGGTCAGGTCAGGTATAAGCTATCATCTATTTGACGGTGTGACGGTGTAACTATTAATTCGCGAGGCTGAGGTAATTACCAACTTAATGTGTTTTACCCAAGTATCTTTTGGGGATGCCAAAATGATCTTTCTTAATGATCTTGCTAATAACATTTTGTTGTTAACTACTTACGTATCGGTATAATTCAATAAAAATGTAACGTTCTATTTCCAAATCAGTAAATAACTAATTGTCAAAGTACCTAGTGGTAGGTAACCAATGAAACCAAAAAATAGTCTATAATATATTTAAATGTCTAATTACTTTGGCTTGGGTATTATCATGAAGAGACCTCGCGAATCCTAATCAGGCGAAATTTCAAACAAGAACAGCTGTAAATCGTTGAATACATGCTATTATAATTTCGACTAAAACGACGTGAGAAACGTGATTCGCGACGGCTGATTGGATAATATAAAATTATCTACCAAATTATTATATTATTATGAATATTCAAGGCGCTTAGCCGGCTATTATTAAGATCGTGAAGTCGTTACACGAAATTGTATTTTATAATCATAACTATACTTATTATGAGTTAATAATTTTAGCCAACAGCTCGTTATTGAATGTAATGGGTTAAATCTTAGCTCCGCCATTTTATAACTTAATATTGTACAAGATTAACTTCATTACCCCTGAAATTAAAGTTTGTAGTTTAGTCTGTAACAAGACTTTGAAATATAATGTTCCTTTCACGATAACATTAGGTAGGTACCTACGCACTACGCATTAAGAAAGTAGATATTAATTAAAAGTATTTTGGCCAGCGGGCAGCGGTTAAGCCCAGCTTTACAGCGGGGCAATATCGCTAGCATTTTGGGCACTCTCCCTAAACTTCTTAAAGTCCTTTCTTTAGTCTGGATGACAACTTTTTTTTAATATTTAAACTGTTTTTTTAGGGTTCCGTAGTCAACAAGGAATCCTTATAGTTTCGGTCTGTCCGTCCGTCTGTCCGTCTGTCCGTCTGTCTGTCTGTCCGCGGTTTTGCTCAGAGATTATAGGACCTACAAAGCTGTAATTTGGCATGAATATACATATTAATAATGTCTACAAAATGGTACATAAAATATTTAAAAAATATTTTTTATGGTACCTTCCCTACACATCAAGCGGGGTTGATTTTTTTTTTCGCGCCCACCCCATCGTGTGGGGTGTCGTTGGATAGGTTTTTTAAAAATATTATGAGTATTTATAGATCATTTTCCGGTTTAGGGATCCATTTGTGAAATATTAAGTTTTAAAGTGGAAAAAATCGTTAGAGTCCAGTGTCCCCCTCCCTTCTACCAGCTAAACGGTTGCTTCTGGAAATGTGAAAAAATTCACGGGAGTAGGAAATATGCTGAATTTAAAAGGAAAACTATCACGACTAAGTTGACTTCATAAGTTATTGAGTAATAGTCGATCAACTAAAAAAAATGTATTCGGCGAAGTATAAAGGAACTTTTCGTTCAAATTCCTTTGAGATGATGTTGTTAGTAGTGTAAAACATGTTATAAATGTACATTCATTGACCATACAAACATTTTCAAAAACTAGCGGTGCTACGGAACCCTACATTGCGCGTGGCCCGACACGCACTTGGCCGGTTTTTCTTTACTTAATACATAGTACTTTTTATTGTAGTTTAGTGTTTATTGTATTAGTTTATGGTGATAATATATTAAAAGTTGGTAGGTACTGAAGAATAACATTAGCATATCTTATTTAGACTTTTTTCAAAGAGATCATGACTAAAGTATAATTTTCTCTGTGTAATGGACAGCCTATTATAAATTTCAAAATTTTAAGTCTAAAATGTTACTGTAAGTTGTAAAAAATTGAATGAAAATAATTTAGTGCATCTAAAATTTAAATAAATAGAGTTTGCTACTTATCCAAGGAAGCGCATCTTTCCAATGACGAAGATTATAGCCATCCATTCTAATTCATGCTTCTGAATTAATTGGAAATCGTGTACAGGGTGCAATTAAACCTTCCTGCCAAATTTTTTCCAGGGCAAAAATTATTGGGTGTTAATTTTTTTTTGATGACATATTTTATCCCATTTAAAATTGTTGCGGGATGGTCAATCGCGGCGGCGGATATGATCGGGGGGAGCGCGGGGGGAGGCGCGCGCGCGGGGGCACGTTAACGCGTGGGCGACGAGTAGTGTCCATTAATTGTAGTGTTTTTAGGATAACATTCGGAAGCCATTTCTCAGCATTTTAGTACTGAGTGATTATAAAAGAAAAAATACGCGTATTTTTATTTTTAACAAGGATCAATAATATTATATCAAAATTTGGCAGAAAGGTTTAATTGCACCCTGTATGTAGAGCTTGAATATAATATAGAGCTATTTTAGCTAGCTACTAGTTTCCTATCCATACTAATATTATTATAAATGCGAATATGCGTATGTATGTTTGTTACCTCTTCACGCTCTAACCACTGAACAGATTTGGCCAGTTGGCCGGAAATGACATAGGATATTTTTCCGAGCGATAAACGAATTTATGCGCAACGGAGGTGAAGACATCTACTATAGTACCTCTATAAAGAGCCAAATTCATCTAAAGTTTAAATAAATATACTTTGCTAGCTCTACAATGATCTCCAGATGAAAATGGCGTCTAATTGCGTCATTACGGAATTATCCGCTTAATTCCGGTCGAGAGCCGTCGCCCCCATGCGATACACCATTCTAATGCAAACTAACTCACTAATTTATGATACATTCTGCTTCTGACGTTCAAAATTAACTGTATTCTGTCTATGAGTTCAAAATAGTCATAGTTTAAATAGCGTAGTTGCATGTAGTTGTTAATAGAAGAATCTGAAAACCAATTGCGTATTTATGTTTATGGGTTTCGTAGGCCACTTAGTTGGAGTAAAACATCTTCAAAAAGTTGTACCTACGTGGATATTTTAGCTACCTGATTAATACTCATATTATTTGGGGAACACTATAGTTCTCGTCGTGTAGTACTTGCAGTGCCAGTCGTGACTCGGGAGCAACACGACTGGCAAGAGACCAGACGCAGGACAGATTTTATATATCTATTGGTTAGACAATCAAGCGGTCGGGCAGATTGTCCTAACCAAAACTTGGAAACAACTCTTTGTTGCTTCACCGCAGAAATCAAACGACAACCGAGTCAAAAGCGCTCTTATCCACTGCATCATGAACGCATTGATTATATTATTATTTATTATTAAAGGAATACCAGAAAAACATAGAATAATTTGTCAAATATCACAAAATAAACTCACTAACGTCTTTTTAATGGCGACTCAGTTTTCAGCTAGTCTTTAGTAATTTAAGGATTTATTAATAATTTATTAGCGGTCCTTTTTATCCAATTACGAAGCTTCGTCACGTTTCAATATAATTTGAAGGCAGTCTATAATAACCCTAATTACTGGGGGCAAGGGTTTTGTTTCTGTCGCCAGTTACGCGACACTCGGGAGGGGTGATATCGATTTTAGTCTCATTATCTATCAGCTGTAGCTCTACCATGAGCTTAAAGCTATATATAGTATTTATCAATACTCGATACCAACTACGTAAATATTTTGTATGGCGATTTTAGTTCCGCAAGTGACCGCTAAGAGGCGCTGTAAAATTTGCCATACCTACTAAAAATTTACGTAGGCGGTATTAAGGATGCTCCAACCGGAGAATTAGCAGGTCGGATGTCTGTCAGTACGAATATCGACGTTAATGACATTAAAATAAGATTCATTCATATTAGCGTGCCTTGTACAGTGGCGGTTACGATGCTCACCGCGTTCTTGTTATGGCGAAAATGTATGAAAAAATTTGAGAAATTTTCTTATTTTTCTTATAACTGGAAAAGTTGTTTATTTTTATATACAATTTTTAGCGGACTTTATAGAGGACTAAATAAGCAACAATTTTTTTGTATATTTATTTTCCTCAGTTCAGTGTATTTAGATATTAAGGTACCTAATCAGACCCCATTTTTTTCATATTTTGCGATTATTGTGATGGTTAAAACGTATTTTGTGTGAAAATTTTGTATGCGGCTATAGAATTTTTATGGCACAGTCGTGGAGATTAATATTATCTTTCATTTGAAACCAAAATATCCTCGCAGTTTGACTCCTAATTCTTTAAAATGGTACCGGAAAATCGCTGATATTTGTAATAGCGTCCTTAAGTATCGATAAAAACTATAGCTTTAAACTCACGGTAGAGCTACAGGTTGGATAATGATTCTACTGTTTAATTCAGCGTTTGCATCTTCGTAACTATTTCGATTCCGTTCTTGTGAAAGAGCAAAATAGGATACTTGTACGTCCAACGATTGACATGGAGTTTTGGCTGATCGAAATCAAGTT